>APFE031311365.1:0-46317 GCA_000404065.3 Pinus taeda | reverse complement strand
TGTCCCCCTCATTTTTGGGTCCTTACCTCGAATTCTCCACCATCAGCTCGGAGTTCAAAGGCCACAAAATCAATGAGCACAAGGGCAGCCAAGCAAGTCAAGTTGGACTGCTGTTAACTACAAGTCAAGGGCAGCCAAGCAAGTCAAGTTGGACTGCTGTTAACTACAAGTCTTGGGCAGCCGAGTCCCCAACTTTTAGGAGGACTGTTGGGTCCTCAAATTGTATAAATAAGAAGGCTTGGGGCCTCATTTTGGTTAGCCAGTAGGCAGCCATTTGATAGTCAGTAGCTAGCTGGTAGTTAGTCATTTTTAGTTAGCTAGCTAGGAGTTAGTCATTTTGTTTTAGCCATTAGTTAGCTAGTTTGTAATTCGATTTGTAGGCCATGGATTAGTTTTGTTTTCAGCTCTTTCTCAAGCTCTCCTTGTGGACAGTTTTGATGTAACTTTTCATTCTTGGTTAATAAAGATGGATCCAGCTTTGCACCAGCTCTAAATCTCTCTTGGGAGGCTGTAGTTCTTGGGGTTGGGCCCATCTCAAGCGCCCAATACCTCCCTTGTTTATATTTATGTGTCTTTGCTGCATTCTCATAATAAATACTTAGTGTTTGAATCTTATTTGCAGAACTTGATATCAGTTTGGATGCATGTTTGGATTTATAAATACTTAGTTTCATAATTGTTTCACATAGGTTTCATTTCTTGTTTTCCATTGCTGTGCATTGAATTCATGGCATAAGTAATTTAGGTTGATGCATTTTCGGTTTGGTGACAGTCATAATCATTTGTTCCATTTACCCTTCTCTCTCTCGTTCCATTACCATCTCCCCCATCTTGATCACGCATGCAAGCATATCTCCTCAACCTTCACTTCGTTCTGTCTTCCACTCCTCACGTAGCTTCATTTCCCAACCTTTCATTGACATACCCCTTTACCTTCAACATACTCCCTACACCCATTTCCCATCTCATTCCTCCACTTCTGAGCCATCACCAGCCTTATCCCTACCTCACATATCTCTTCCTACCATTCCACCACTCCAACACTCCATCATCTCCCAAAACCTCCACGGCCAATCATCCTGTAGAATTGCACAGAACATCCTGTAGAAGACTTACAGGACTATCCTGTAGAAACCTATGAGTATCCTGTAGGATCCCCTGCAGACATCCTGTAGGAGGCCACTCACTCGGTTGCTGAGCTTCTGAATGTGAGGAACCTCTGTGGATGGATGTTAAGGATCCCTAGGGACCTCTCCTAGCCTCCCCAACCTGTCCCACATTTTCCTTCCTTCTCCATCCCATTTGCACAACCAAACCCTGATAAGCACAAAATCACAATCATTCCACCTACTTAATGAAAAGTACAAAAACATGTCTTTTATGATGCAAGTAGTTTAGATCCATTCATTTTCACTTATTAGAGGTAGTAGCAGCATTGGTAGAAGTTTCATTCACATTCTTTGCATTATAGAAGTTAGACTAGTCAAATTAGGGTTTCCTAGGCTTACATGCTTTGATTTGCTTTCATTTCATTTTTGTCAAGTAGATTAGTCTCTTTTGAGCTAGCTTTCGTCCATCATTGATAAAGCTTCTTCTGTGAGCCTATAGAAGTTGGCTTGAGCCCTAGCGGACTTGTGCCAGTTGACCAAGTGACAGTTGCGACAAGAGCTAGTACTTGAGCATATAGCACCGCCGCTTCCAAGTTTGTACGAACTACCGGGTTGATAAAATTAAGAGACAGGAAGCCCCAGGAGTTGTAGCATTATTGCTACAATAATGGAGCTCACCAGTTCCTCTCATTCTTTCCTTTCCCGAGACGCTTTTCTCCCAGCTCTCTACACACGTGTTAGTGTCCTACTCCTTATGCGTCCTCATGTGTCTTATTATTAATGCTTACGGTTTTTCATTAACTCACCCTGCATTTCTCTCCTGCATAGTCTTTATTTTTACTTTTATTTTTTTATTATGGAGAACATGGAAAGAAAGAGGTACCATGTGGCTACTGATAGGTGTTTTGTTTTTTCATGACAACCATTATTAGATTCAAATGTCACTTCAATTGAGGACACTTGTTTAATACAATTTTTTTTTTAAGTCTCCAACCTACCACAATTATTAATAACATTACATTACTAGAGCCTTGTTTATATCACCATAGTCATTAACTGACCATGCATTTCTCTCATTCACAGTCTATTTTTCTTTTAATGTAGAATATTGAAGGAAAGACGTACCACGTTGCTACTCATACTTGTCTTGTTGTTTATGAGAAACAATATTACAATCAAATGTCATATTTAATTTAAGAAACTGGTTTAATATGTTTTTCCTTTTTTAAATCACCACTCAGTTACTAATAATTCATAATATCATTACAGTGTTGTTTATATGAGCATGTATATATATTTTAATTACTGATTTAATATGAGATAAGAGGGATCAATATTCTTTACTTGTAAAATTTGGATATAAGTTACTAATTTAACATGAGTGGAGAGGGATCAAATTTCTTCATATGTAAAAAATTCTAGAGTGAAAAATACAATGTGTTGTTTTTCATTTTTAAATTGTATTTTAGAATGCTAAATAGAGTATATATAAGACCAAATAAAAAATTTAACCATTTTTTCTACATATAGATATACATAAAGAGTATATATAAGACAAAAAAAAATTATTAATGATAAAAACTTGATTTTTTTTCTATGTATAGATATATATGATGTTCATATCAACATAAATTTGTTAACATAGATCTTCAAATAATTTATTTAAATTTCTAGTTAAAATATTTTTTATAAGTATAAGATTTAAACATTTCATTCACAAATTTCTTTTATTCTCGTTAATTTAAATCATATTAATCTTTTCTAATTAAAGAAGACATTGTGTTTTTATTTAGAACATAATTTTGATTTTTTTATTGATGGACTTACAAATATACACATCCTCTTATACTCCGTTGCAGAAACCTCTCCGCCCTTTAACATTATCAAACTTAAAATAGAAATCATTTTATTTATTAGTACAAATCCATTTTAAATATGGATCTAACATGAGACTAGAGAGATCTAATTTCTTCAACTCCAAATTTTAGGTTATGAAACTTAAAATATAAATTATTTGTTTATTAAAACCTATCCATTTTAAATACAGATATAAATCTAACATGAGGTGAGAAGAATGAAGTGAGAAGAATCCAATTTCTTCAAGCATATTTTTTTCTTATCACCCTACATTAATTTTAAAAAATTATTTTTTTAATTCACCCTACATTAATTAAAAAATTTATATAGTTATTTAATTTTTTAATTTTAGATTTATTTAAATATTTGTTTAATTTTCATTTTATGATAAATAGTGAAACATGACACATCATATTTCCCAATAAAATTAACTCTTTAACATTATCAAACTTCAAATATAAAATATTTTATTTATTACTACACACTTAAATATACATTATTCAAATACCTCTATATAATATTTTCCCTGTGGCCTTTATCTGAAGAGCTGAATAATTACAAATCACATTAAAGTTCTACAAACTATGTCATCAGACATAGGCATAACGGGTATTCTAATCTAGGTGCACTTAAAATCGTGCCGTTGAAGGAAAATGCATTAACTAAGTTGGAGTTCACCATCAAACTAGTTTTCTTTTGCCATAGTTGTTGATGAAAATGGGCCTTGAAAAATGATTTCCGACTTTGTAACTGTAACTATAATGTGCTTAATCTTGAAGGGATTTAGTTCATTAAATTTATACCATATTTCTAGCCTAGATGGAGATGAAGTTGTTGGCATCAAACCCAGTTGGGAAAAGTAGCTTTACAGAAGTTTCGTTTAATGGAGGAAGTTTCTGACTTTCATCATCCACATCTTGATTTGACTATTATTGAATGTCTGTCAAGCGTGTGTTGAATAAATAATTTGATATCATTTCATTATTTTAATTCGGGATTTTCTGAGAAGCAATCCACTCATGGATTATGTGAAAGCAAACGGTTGCTATTAAAGATGATTTCACGAAAACGGTATACCTCGATTTTCCTCATAATCATGGCCTTTTTCATTGATTTCTCCCACTTCAATAATAGCTATTTTCTTCCCTAAAATCATGGCTTATTTTATTGATTTTTAAAATAATTATATTATAATTTAATTTTTTAGTTTTTAGTATTTATTGGAGTTCACCCTCCTGAATTTATTATTTTTATAATTTAATTTTTAGTTTTTAGTTATTTATTTATTTATTTGAGTTCGCAGTCTTGAATTTATTAAATTATTATAGTTTTTTTTGTCTTTGAGTGAATGTTATTGAGGGTTCGAAACGTTGGCTCTCTAAATCACTATTCTGATTAATTTTAGAGAGTTATCATTTTCAATATGAATAGCAAAATTTTTATTTCTGAGATATCTTTTTTTTTAAATATTTTTTCTCTTTTAACTTTTGTTATTGACTCCTTTAATTTTTACTATTTCAAATTAAGGAAAACTATTTTTTATTTCTTTTTTCCTTACACTTATATAATCTTATTGGCACATTTTTCTAATTACTCTTTTTTTTTTATATAATCTTATTGGCACATTTTTCTAATTACTCTTTTTTTTTTTTCTAAGGATAGGTGGTGTAGCAGTTCCACATTAAAAAAAGAGATATTTAGAAATATCAATAATTTTCATAATTATAAAATATTTTTAAGAAATAGTATTAAATTTTAAATTATTTTGATCATATTATTAGTTTTTAAGTTAAATATTTCTTATTATTTTTCAAGATAGTCTAACTAAAATGACTAATAATGTCATTCAAATTAATCACATCATCTAGATTAATCTGAAAGACATTGTTAGTCACAATATGGATCACAAAAGTTTACATGATAAAATCACTCTTTTTTTTTTATCATTTCTAGAGTGAATTTTCCTAGAATATCGTATAGATTTTTAAAATAATAAGTTTAAGTTGTTTAAGTTATAAATTTACAGTTCTCTAGACTATGAAAAGGTTAATCCATTTATGCATTCAAAAATGCATTTTAAACAACACGAAATCACCTTGTTACATGAAATTAATATACTTTACGAGAAAAACAACATTTTATTTATTAATTATCTTGTGATAATTAATAAATTACAATATTTAAAGAATTTGTTTATATTTATAATATTTAATAAATATAATTAATAAATTTTATTTTGTATTTATATTTTATTAAATTAATAATTATTATTAAAATAAAATATTTGATATCTACATTATTATTATTATTATTTTAAAATTATTTTAATGTTATTAATACATTTCAATAATATAAAATTAATACTTAAGGAGAAAGAAAACCATTAAACTTTAAAGTGTAAACCTTTATACTAGAAATACCTTAATAGAATTGTCCTCCAAAATCTTATATTGCTTGGACTTTAATAATATAAAATTGATTCAATCCACAATGGCGCTACCTACTCCTTGAGCTCCTTGAGCCACCGAATTGACCACAATGGCGTTGCCTACTCCTTGAGCTCCTTGAGCCACAATGGCACTGCCTACTCCTTGAGCTCCTTGAGCCACCGAATTGATGAGCCACCAAATTGACCACAATGGCGCTGCCTACTCCTTGAGCTCCTTGAGCCTAACTAATACAGGGTAAGCATGTCATTTCAAGGAATTTAACATGGGTGCTGAGGGAGTTAACAACCCATCTCAACCACTTAGTCTACCCCTAATTAATCAAATATGTCCATCCCTATCAATAATATAAAGGAAATTCAATTTGTTAATATTACCAATACAAAGATAATTTAAATTTGTTACATAATGGATTTGGATTCCATAAGTGATATTCTTATATGAGATATTTCTAAAATGAAATTTGGTATTAAAATAGTTTGTTTAAAACCTTGATTATACATATAATATAGGAGTTGTGGTTTTTCTAAGTGAGGGTTTATGGTTTTCCTCTTTATGTGGTTTACATTTTGTCATGTACACATCCCTTGAAGAATACCTCATAGATTACTCCTCTGACCCCTTACAAGGAATTAACATTTGGATATCCCGTTATCCTCAAGTTCATTTCTGTCCTCATGTCAATTGTTGCCCTTCCCATTTGGTTTATTCTTACTTATGACAACCTCCCATTTGTGGCCTAAATCTCCACCATCATTCTCCGATAAGGGTTGTGAGCCCCATAATTTATTTCAATATGTTGAACAACAGGGTGGTACAACCCTCTTAGTAATTAGAACTAGCAATGTCCAATGAGCAGATTAGCAATATGGGTAGAAAGTTATATCGAATTATTCATCCTCCTCTGATATCTTCGCCATTGGTTACCACCTTTAGATCCTTTCCCGCAGGAATCCCGATTGCATTTTTCTTTTTAGTACCCGTATGGCTCCATCACAATTAGGCTCTATCAAAAGAGTCTTTTGTAACAAAAATGTGAGAGGTAGAGATCTAGCAAAGTAGTTATCTACCTAATTGTCACCAGAAACTACTTTGGTTAATGTTATGATCAAGAATATTCATAAGTGAATAAGAGAAAAATGGTAGTGTAATATCCCTTTGGGAATATTTGGCTAAAATAATGGTGATTTCATCACAACAAAATCAGACCAGAAAGTACATGCATAAAACACCATAAATTTAAAGTATTTTTTGCTAGCAATATTTTTAATCTACAATATAGCCTGGGAAATAAATATTATTGATACTATGACAAGCTCATGAAATTTTTGCGACATTGTAAATAACCAGAAATGTCGAAGACAAGAAAAATATAGTTAATCTCATTTTCATTATACTAACGATAAATAGGAGTACATGGAATGTTATGAAACCAGCTCACATAAAGATTGGAAAGATAGATGAACACCTTAGAATTCACCCTCTTCGAGGGGGCAACCTCCTTTACATTATATAAATGGACAATTCTTTGATGATACAAATGACAAAAACTCCTTTCTATATATAGGAGTCTAAGGGGTCACAATATTACCAAGCCGACCTAACAATAATAATATAAAGGCACAAAAATAACAATACAGGGATTTTATGGGGCACAATAATAAAAATATGGGGACAATAGGGGCACAACAATATTAATGGGGAATACAACTACAATAGTAATGGGGTAATCACTAGTATTATAGGGACCTAACATGCCCCTCTCCTTCAAAAAGAGTGTTGTCCTCAATGCTTGAATAGTTCTGGATGCTTCTGTATAAAATTCTCATCCTCCCATTTTGAATCTTCAGTGGATAAGTTCTTCCACTTGATGAGATACTCTGAAATTGATCGATTTCATAACTGTCAAGTTATTGTTTCTGTCACTGTTTCGGGTCCCAATATAATTTTTCTTTCCTTGTCAAGTTCTGGAAATATTATTTCAACTAGGAGCTTGTCGCTTATAACCTTCATTAAACATGAAACATGGAAAATTGGGTGCACTCGAGAAGCTACAAGAAGCTCCAATTTTGCATGCCACGGTACAAATCTTTTGTAACAACTTGTACGGACCATAATACTTGTGTGATAATTTATCATCCTTCTTAGCTTGCCTGAGGGAAATTTTTTTATATAGTTGTAGTCGTAGGGATACCTAGTCACCTACATCAAAACTTCTTTCACTGTGATGTTGATCTACATGTTGTTTCATTCTATTTTGTGCCAACACGAGGTTATCCGTTAAGACTTGGAGAACTTGTTGTTGGTGCTCGATGTGATGTTCCACTACTTGAACCTTAGAATTTTCTCTCAAATATGATGTGGTGGATGGTGGCTGATATCAATAAAGTGCCATAAATGGGGTCATTTTCGTTGCAGTATGTTAGGAAGTGTTATACCACCATTCAGCCAAAGGCAACCATTTGGCCCATTGTGTTTGTTTATCAGATCCAAAACAATGAATATATCATTTCAAACATTTGTTTACTATCTCATTTTACCCATTATATTGAGGATGATAAGATGAGCTATGAGCTAACTGAGTACCAAGACAATAAAATAATTTTGTCCAAAAATTTCCAGTGAAAATGGGATCTTTGTCGCTTACAATAATCTTTGGGTTTCCACGTAGCTTTTGAATTGTTTCCATAAATGTAGAAATTGTCCTGGCTTTAAACGAATGTGATAATGAAGAAAAATGTGTGTAACAATTACCCAAGTAACAATTTGTTTACGAGAGAAAAGCCATTGATACCATACAAATTGATTTAGTTCCAAATATAAAGTTACAATATGTACCTTTTGTGTGTTCTGCACATTATGGAGATCAAAAAATTGCTTCATGTGTACTATCTATGTTGCAGGATCCTTTCCATCAAACTTCCTCATATCGATTTTTGGAATATGGTGGTTCTTTGATCCAATGTTAGAGTCCATGAAATCATGATTAACCTTTATTTTGTTCTCGTCTTGAGTTTTCTTCACTACCCTTTCACCATTAGTTAGCATTTCTTATACAAACTTTGTCAAATATGTCCTCAAATCTATCTTCAAATATTCCATGCCAGTCTTCAAATCTTCCATGCCTGTCTTCAAATATGTCTTCAAATCTATCTTCAAATAATCCATATTAGCTTCCACATCATTCATCTTAGCTTCTATGTATTTGTTTAAACCATCCATCTTAGATTCTGTTACTTTTGTGGGAGTGACATTTGTTGCACTTGGTCTCGTAGTTTTGATATATCATGCTGCATTTCTTCTTCTTCTTCATGAGTCATGCTAGGGATTTCAGGTTTCTTACTAGGTGTTTGCATTTTCTTTTCTCGGGGAATTAGTTACCGATAATAATGCTTTATTATGCCCTTTGAATTTCTTCAAACTAATTTTTCAAACCAAGCTTATGCAAAAAGCTAAAAAATCTATACACCTTTTTTCACTTTGTAGGAGCTCGATATTGCATCTGATATATCTTTGTAATTTCAGATCTTCCAGTTCTAAAATTAAGACCTACAATAGCCCTTTGAGTCCTCTTTCCATTGCCACTAGTCTGATTGAATTTAGATTCTCCAAGAAAGAGTTATGCACAATATCCTAGGATTACCTAATTATATACATTTTTAGAAGAGAGAAATTGTATCAAGTGCCACGTGTCACTGTTTTGACCTTAGGATCTGAAAGATATACATAGGAAACTATTGTTCGTCTTTTCTCTATAACTTCTTACAAAATGTAAATCTAATGCACAAAACAAAAGTTACGGATATTTTCCCCAAGTCACCTATTTCAAATGTAATTCACGATTCTGCAAAAAGGCCAACTTCCTCAGATCATATCTTCGGCAATATAGCACCAAAACCTCTAAAATTTGGATCTAAGGTCAAGAATTATGTCAACCCAAATGGGTTTTTTTTTGTAGTGTCAGAAACATCACAGAAAAAGGTTATAGCGAAAATTCCCCGATGACATGTTTGGAGCAATGAAACCCTAGAATCCAAAGCTCTAATACCAAATGTTATGAAACCAAATCATGAAAAGATAGAAAGGGTAGGTGAACGACTTGGAATTCAGACTCTTCGAGGGGGTGGCCTCCTTTACATTACATAAATGAACAATTCTTTGATGATACAGATGACAAAATATCCTTTCTATATATAAGAGTGTAAGGGGTCACAATATAACCAAGCCAACCTAACAATAATAATATAAAGGCACAAAAATAACAATAGAGGGATTTTATGGGGAACACTAATAACAATATGTGGACAATATGGGCACAACAATATTAATAAGGGATACAACTACAATAGTAATGGGGTAATCACTAGTATTATAGGGACCTAACATGGAAATATGAAATAGGTGGAAATAGTTGAGAATCTTGAACAATTGCTGCAAAGTAGGTCTAGCCTCACAATATATTTGTTGTAGCACTAGACCTAGCCTATCAAAGTGGAATTGCAACCAATAAGCACTCCTGTGAATTTTGAATGAATTCACCAAGGGGAGAAAATTGTTCTCACCCACTCTCACTAAAATCACCCAAGGGTTTCCATCCTACGGCTATTGCTGAAGTTGGGAACTCTTAGTTCCACAAACCTCTCCATAAGAAGAAAAATACTCAACTCAAGGATGTCCCAAACATCTCCTCCTCCTCCTTTTAAAGACTCCTTAGATTGATCTGCATATCTCTAAAATAATCTTATTTTGATCATTTAATATTAGTATAGAAACTCCTTTTTTACTCAATCTAAGTGACCTACAATTTATTTTATTTCACTACGTCACTTTTGACCATTTTTCCTTCAATCAATTATTCCCCCTATTTTAATTCAACTAAGTAACTAGTTAAAGTCACTTTTAATGTGGGAAAATGGTCAACCACCCACCATACTCTCTATGTCCACTTGACGTCGCTTCTAACCATCAAGTCATGTATATATTCTCGTTCAAGTTCCAACAAGCTATTACACCAAGGTACTCCATCAAATATTCCTCCCCAAATGCCACCTCAAACATAATTAATTAAGTCAGACCCATTAATGATTCTTCCTTTCGAAAGTTGTTGTAATGCAATGAAATAGAAGGAAAATTGTGTGAATGGTATTATAAGTCTCTAACACCCCCTCCTATGTCTACGCAAAGAAACCATGGCAACTTGGGTAAACATGAGGATTTATGCTACTACAATCATATTCAACCTACTATGTCCCCTTAAGGAAGTGGAATCGACGGAACATCACATACAACTATCCAACATCATGAACAAAACCCTCAGGGGACAAGTTAGTCACTCATAAAGCATATCCCTAGGACCCACTATTATTTTTCAGCTCTTAGGCCATAATTGCTCTCATGCTATGGGAAAGGGAGAAACCAAATACCCAAAGTGGCTCTCACAGGCCTAGATTTTGGTGATTGTAGAACAAAATTGTTGGTTCTGTGATAATGACCTCGGGAATTAAGCCACTATTTTAGCCCAAAATCATGGCCTCTACCCAGAACTTGTTTTAACTTACATAACTCATTAAAAACATGATAACAATGCTTATCAATCAAAAATCACCCTCAAGACTAGGCCTGATCATCCCTAATCGGCACTAACACTTTGTCAAACACTTGGCATCAATATAACCTGCTGGAAATAATACTTAGAGGGGGGGGGTTGAACTAGTAGTAGTCAACTCAATAACTTTTCATTTCATACTCAAATTTATATACGCTACTTTGATGAAGGTAACTCACGTGTACATGCAACTATCTTTAAAGAAACCATCATATATCCAATAAAATTATGATTCACTTAATTCCCCATATGTTGATCTTTAACCATGTGCAGTAATAACAAAATAAACCATCACACAGAAGAAACACACATGAACACCAAGACTTAAGGTGGAAACCCAATGTGGGACAAAAAGCACTTGCTGTTGTTTACTTTTAGTATAAGAAAAACCTGTTTACAATCTTGTACTAGTGGAGACTCATACTAGTACACAGGCACCCACCTATAGAAGGCTACAACCTTCTCTCATTATCCAGCTACTACTGGAATGGAGCTACAACCCCCTAGCTCTTGTACTAGCCGATCCGTTTACTAATATGTAGGCATTGAGCTACAAAAGGCTCCAACCTTCACTCATTTTCTAGCTACTATTAGAAGGGATCTCCAATGCCCTAGCTCTTGTACTAGCTGATCCATTTAATAGTACGTAGGTGCTAGCCTAGAGAAGGCTCCAAACTTCACTCATTTTCCAGCTTCTACTGGAAGCGAGCTCCAACCCCTTACTCTTATACTAGTTGATATGTTTACCAATAAGTAGGCGCCGACCTACATATGGCTACCATCTTCTCTCTTCATCGAGGCACCATGTTTCATAAATTTTAAGACTAGATACTCCTGGAATGCAACACCACAATCTAAAGGCCTTGCTTCATCCAATTTTCATACTGGACACATCAACAACATTGAAGTACAAAATCAATCACCACTGCAATACAATAAATGACTGAAAACCCATCATCACTGTAGCAAATAACAATCAGTCAATCTGAAGACTCAAAACACTGCCACCAAAACACAGTCACAATAACACATAGGAGGACCCAAAATTTTGCATCAACAACCATAACCAACTGCACCTTGAAATATCATATTTCGTAATGTATACGCTACTTGGATGTGATGAACCATCGTGTATACATGCTTTTATCAAAGCCAACCAACCAACAAATCTGCAAATACTAACTTAAAAGGTTTATATCTATTCTAGACTTCAATCATTCCTAGATCATAGCATTTACAAAATAAAACATGTGTTGGTATTCAGATCTAGACTATCCATGATTAGACCACATAATGATAAATCATTTCAAGTCTTATGATCATGATCCATCATCCATCATCAATGACATAGATGCATCCTTAGTTCATATCAAGAAAAACATTAGAAGCCCATAACCTACATATTTTCTTTTGATCTCACTCTTCATAAGATGTTCATTAGTTGTACACATTAGCCTAATGATCTTTTCTTCCTTATATAGTTAGATCATGTGTTAATACCTCAGACCAAAAACCGCTTAGGACCAATACGTTGGACCAAATACCTAGGGTCAATACCTCGGACCAAATAGCTTGGACCAATACCTTGGACCGAAACACCTTGGACCAAATACCTTGGACCAAAACCTTGGTTTTCTAATGAAGTACGCGATTTTCCTCCTCTAGGAGTGTGTGTATATGTATACTCTCTTATTCTGTTAACCCTCGTGGATATGCTACTTGGGCAATGTGAACCTGCATATACTTCTTAAAGCACTCTTTTTCTTCAATATCTAGAGTGTGATCTATAAGTTAACATGTTGCACTGCGAACTGTCATCTGAGTGAGTTTCCATCAAGGACAACACTCGTATCATAATGCCAAAAATCTCTCCCTTTTGACTTAATGGAAACAACAACACCAAGACAGTCTCCCCCTTTGAAATCAAGGGAAAAGGGTGGACCAACATATTCTCCCCCTTTGATATACATTATGTTGTCCATGCTCCCCATGAGTACATGCTAAATTCTCTGAATAAGCTGCCCCTTTATACATGTTGAGATGCACTAAACCATCCATGCTCCCCCTCAGCACATGCAGAGTCTGCAAAAAATATTTTTCAAAACAATAACATGACTCTATAACTCAACTCAGTGAGTATGACCTTCCTATCACCAATGACTCATACATACATCAATCTCCTAACAAAGTGGGGATACACGAATTTTGACTCACCCACCCAACCAAGTGGTGACATAGAAAATGTTTATACACAATTAAAATAGAAATTATTACATTATCCTTCCCATCCATAATGCGGTTACAAATTAGGTATTTTCGTGACCTTTACATCAAACAATATACATGACATTTATAACAAGTACCAATAATCTAAATAAGACCATCATAGTCTTCAACAATTATGATATATGAACTGCACCATCGACATATTCCAATAGTATCAATATGAATAGCCTGTATATGTCCATCTTCAAAAGAGTCACCTGAATCAAAACAACTATGTGGATCAAGCAATATAAGCATCTTCATGTACGAAGATCTTCTAACATAATGCCAAAAATACATTATTAGAAGCATATGCTCCCCCTGCACTTGTGCCAAATGTTCGTTGTCTAGTTTGATCATTGCAAATATCAGTAAAAATCATTTAGGAATTATCATCAATTAGATATACATAAAAAATTTAACAACTTATGAGAAGCAACACATTTCAACATATCATCAGCAGATTGTAACCATCATCAATCAAAGCAGATAATTGACTGAACCATATCAGACCCCTTTTCCTGAGTCTGTCCTACTTCTTTTTCCTCAAACCAACATATACATGTCTGTGCATCTTCGAACTCACATATATACATGACTTGTCTGCATGAAACTTACGTATGAGATTTAGAACACTGAAGTTTCACACTTTTAGCTCCCCCTGAGTCTGTTATGTCTATACACTATTCTATGCCACATGTTTCTTACTATACTTCCTTCTTCTTCCATATATTCGAGTGTGATGATGTTTTTCCTTTTGGTATAGTTCCCAAAATTTTCTCCTTCTTTCCTTTTCTATATCTCTAAACTTGTCATGCATAACATATTACATGTTCCATATTCCTTCTATAATAGTCAATGGCTTTGTGACCAAACATATTGCAAGAAAAACAATATCCCTTAAAGTCCCTGGAAGTTGATGATCTTTTTGTGTGACAATCTTGAACCATTCTACTTCTGCATCTTGCTGCAACATGTCCAAAATTATGACATATAAAGCATTTAATGTTATTCATTAGAGGAAATAATTGCATATCACTTCCACATTTAGGAGTAAATGATTTTCTTTCTTTCCCTAGTTTTTGATAGGGTTGACCTCTCATCTCCTTTTTGAGCATTTCAGATTTCGCATTAGAGTTCCTTGCCTCATCTTGTGAGCTAGATTCACATTCAACGTATTCATGAAAACCAAGACTATTTTTGATAGTAGGAGACCTTTTACTACTAAGAATATTAACCAAAATCTTAGTAATGTCTTGAAATCGTAACAATTTATCATTTTCTTCTAATTTACCTTTTAAGATATTTACCTCAACCTGATATTGCTCTTCCTTATCCATATACTAATTCTTCAAGATTTCTTCATCCTTTCTTCCTTCTTCCACTTGATGCCTTAATGTAAGAATCTCATTTTCTTGCTCTTCATCTACTTGAGGTAGTTCTTCATTCTACTTATTTTCAATATCTTCTTTTAGAGAGAGGATCTTAGCTTCAATACTTTCACAGTAATTGGATCTATCTTTAAGTCTCTTGATTTTCATACTCTTTTCATTTACTTCATTTCTTAATGATGACACATCATCCTGTAGCTTTTCACACTGATCTTCTTTTTCCTTGTACTACTTTCTTACCTTGTTTCCTTCCTCCAGCTGAGATTTTAAACTGGTAAATTCTTCTTTGAAGGCACACTCCCTTTTGTTAAGTAGATGTTGTTGATCTCTGATTTCATTTGTGATTATTTTAACTTATGCCTTTATTTTTCTTTTATGATCACTTCCAATATCTTCGATATTGCATGACCAAAGAAAAGTATCACTGGAAGACCAAAAGTTTGTACCTGATACTTCTTTTGCTTATTCATCTTCAATCCGAGGTGATTCTGAATCTTAATACTTTATTCCACCTAATGACCAATGGTCTCTCCTATTGTCATTTTTCCTTTGAGATATCTTTTTCTTTTCAGGTGCTTTCTTCTTCTATTTCTTCCCCATTGCTTCTATGATTCTCCTTCAAGAGATTAAGCTTTTGCCAAAGGACTGGCTCTAATACCAATCGTTGTAAATAATACTGAGAGGGGGGAGGGGGTGAATCAATATTAGTAAACTCAATAACTTTTCATTTGATACTCATATTTATATATGCTACTTTGATGAAGGTAAGTCACGTGTACATGCAAATGTCCTTAAAGCAACCAATGTATATCCAACAAACTTATGAGTCAGTTAATTCACCATATATTGATCTTTAATTAGTGCATCAGTACTTCATTAACCATATAAATTGTAACCATGTGCAGTAATAACAAAATAAACCATCACACATAAGAAACACACATGAACACCAAGAGTTGAGGTTGAAACCACCTGGCTCTTGTACTAGCCGATCCCTTTACTAGTAAGTAGGCGCCAGCCTATAGAAGGCTCTAAACTTTATGCATTTTCTACCTACTACTCTAAGGGAGCTCCAACCCTCCAACTCTTGTACCAGCTGATATATTTACCAGTATGTAAGAATTAGCTTGCAAATGGCTATGACCTTCTCTCTTCCTCCAGGGACCATGTTTCACAAATTTTCAGACTATATACTCCTGGAACAAAACACCATAATCTAAAGGCCTTACTTCATCCAATTTTGATACTAGACCCATCAATAACGCTGAAGCTCAAAATCGATCACCACTGCAATATAAAAAATCACTGAAAACCCATAATCATTGAAGCAAATCACAGTCAATCAGTCTAAAGATTCAGAACATTGCTACCAAAGCACAGTCACTAGAACACAAAGCAGAACCCAAAATTCTTCATCAACAACCATAACCAACTGAAACTTCAAATATCATATTTCATAATGTATAAGCTACTTGTATGTGATGAGACAATGTGTATACGCACTTTTATCAAAGCGAACAAACGTACAAATCTACAAATACTAGCTTAAAACTTCATAGCTATTTGACACTTCAGTCATACTTAGATGATCACATTTACAGAACAAAACATGCATCAATCTTCAGGTCTAGACTATCCATGGTCAGACCACATAATGGTAATTAATTTTAGGGCTTATGATCATGATCCATCAACCATCATCAACCACATAGGTGCATCCTTAGCTTAGATCAAGAAAAGCATTAGAAGCCCATAGCCTTCATATTTTCTTTTGATCTCACTCTTAATAAGATATTCATTACTTGCACACCTTAGCCTAATGACCTTTTGCTCCTTATATAGTTAAATTCTTTACCAATACCTCGGGCGAAAACCACATAGTACCACTACCTTAGACCAAATACCTAGGGTAAATACCTTGGACCAAATACCTTGGACTAAATACCTCGAACCAAAACCTTGGTTTTCCAACATGTACACATTTTTCCTCCTGTGGGAGTGTGTGTATAATTATAAACTCCTTTTGTCTTGTTAACCCGTGTGTATATGCTACTTGGACAAAGTGAACTAACACATACTTTTTAAACCACTCTCTTTCTTCAACCTCTGGAGTCTGATCTCTAACTATGAACTGTCATCTAAGTGACTTGCCATCAAGGACAATACCTATATCATAATGCCAACAATCTACATGTCTAGGATACAAGAAAAAGCATAAACGACTGAAACAACTTATGAACATAACCAATCGGATCACCCCATTCTCCATTAAGCTACTACACCATCAATTAGGTCTTGCATCTATCAATTTAACAGTTACAAGTAAATATATGAAATAACCATGACATAAACCAATCATTCAACAATGCTTATAACCAACATAAAACCATATAAATATCTGATATATGGAAGTCGTTAAATCCACATATAAAGCAGTGTAAAAGTAAAAGAACTTGGATTTTATTAATCATAGACAAATTCGACCAGGTTCGGGACCTCCACATACCACCCAACCATAAAAATGGCTTAACTAAATATATCTTTCATCTAGTCACACCCTTTCCATATTTCAAGCATGAATGTTGGATCTCGTAGAATAACCAATCAAAGAAAAACTAAGGAATCCAAAGGTTAAACCACCTCCACTCGCACCAAACCTTGATCATAGGAAAATCGATGCTCGAATCACAACTGAATAGAATTTGGAATTCCATCTGGAATCCATCACTATCCTTGAGTGAATTTCCATCTCCTTGTCACTCAGGCTTTACTACAGTCTGAACCAGATCACTAGGCCCTAAACCAATACTAGTCTCTCAAGCTTTACCATGATCCAAACCCAGATCACTAGGCCCTAAAATTTACTTCCCCCACGGGCTTTACTATGTGTCCCACCAAAATCGGTCAAGGGATTCCTAAGCCTTTTGGAATGGAACTTGAGACCACCTCCACCTATGATTCTGAAATCCATCTATCAAACCAAAGCTCAAAAAAGGAAATAAACATCCCAAAATACCATGGCATCCTGAAAAACTCTAGGCTAAGCTAAAAGCCACTGACAGTAAGAGAACCATACACCAACATGAAAATCCATGCATGTTCAAACCAGATAGGAAATCACACATGCAAATGGTTAGCTGCAACTGTTTATGTGGAAGCTGCTACATCCTGCTTTCCTTTCCTTGGTCCTTTCTTTCTTTTCCTTTCTTTTCCTTGCTTTCCCTTTCCTTTTGTCCAAACTAAAGTGCTTCAAGGAAACTCTAACTGACCAAGAATGAGATAGGGAGAGAATACTAAATGATTTCCAAACTTGAACTAACAAAATGTTAACATTGAGAAACCTACCAACTAATCCTCATAAGATTTTATATCATTGCAGCCTCTAATTTCTTCATTTTCCTCCTCACATGCAACCTGTGAACGTTTAACTTCCTTTTCTTCTAATTTTCATTATTTCATAAATAAATCTACTAGTCTTAATGTCTTTGCCTTTGCCTTTGACAATTTTCCTTAGCCAAAACACACATCCATTGATGCCCACTAGGATATATTTTCCCAACATTCATTTTATAATGCATGTCCCTTCCTTGTGGTCTTATTTTTCCTTTATTTACATTATTAAAATAATTATCATCGGGGATGTTACATGATGCTCCCTCTTATGGAACACCATCCTTGGTGTTAAACCACACCAAGACATCAAAAGAACCATTGAAAAGCAAACATACCACTCATGGAGCTTTATAATTTATCTCATTGCAGTATTTAGAATGAATGGCCTGCTCAAAAGTGAACATCCTGACAACATGACTAGATAATAACCATACCACATATAGTTTCTTTATAACAAAATTCATTACAGTATTTATAATAACCACATATACACATAAGCATAGTTTCTAAATGATAAGATAAAGGGATACGATGCATGTATCAATCAACAAGGGAATCCATAGGATCACACCTCCACCCTTAAAGTAATACCATGGTTCACTTCCTTCCCAAGAAATCTAGAATCCACTTTCATATTCAAGCTACATCCAATGTCCAACACAACAAGCCTACGCTACTTGTCCTCTCAGTGAACAGTTACAAAATCATTGTTCTAGGGCACACTCCCAATGTGAATCTATTTCCATCTAGAAATTATAATGACTCCATGACCTTCCCTTATCTCCTACATAGTCCCTCAGGAAATCAGGTCACCCCCTTTTATGCAGTCACTCACCTTCCAAGTTCCCTAGAATCCACTATCCTAGGCGATCCATTCCTTTGAAAGGATTCCTCGCATCAGAAGATACAAAACCAAGGTAGATAATCTCCTCAAAACCATCATACCAGTCATAGAATGCTCCTAGAAATTGATGAATGGTAATGGGTACTAGTGTTCCACAATGGCCCTACTCCTGAAGGGTTTTACCAGCATACTACTAGATGTTCCAATACTTTTGTTGTTGCTGCCAATTCTTGTAGTCGGTTTCGACCACTCAAATGGGCATATTAATCCATTCCTATCCCAAGCACATAACTTCCATTAGATTCAAATAAATTGAAATAATCCTCAAATTGTACCTCATTGGTAGTTTGTCAATAAGGTACACTTGTAATCATGTTCACTTCCTGTAACAACATGTCGAACTAGCATATTTGACCAAATAAACATGTACAAATATATCATATTAAGTTAGATAAAAAGAACCATTATAGATCAACATCATAAATCACACGTAACCATCATAAACCAGAATCATAGATCACATATAATCATCATATACCATAATCATAAATCAGATGCATAATAAAACTAAAATAAAATGTTGATACTTATCCTTTCATCAATCCTTAGCTTCTACTTTTGTCTTATTCAATATGCACTTCAGATTGGTTCCCACACCAGACAAAAACCTAGTTCCTTCTCCTCATCCATGTGCACAAACACAGAGTGTGCATCACACACATATAGCTACACACATCATATGCCCCATGCAATACATTCATCTAGACAAGTGACATAGGTACCACATGTACACAGTACCACCTATACAATCAAACCACCTTCACATCGTGTGCACTTCATCACATGTACACAACACCACCTCCAAAACATGTACACAAGGCCATATCTACACAGCACCATTGCACAACATGTATGCAATACCACATGTACACAACATCATGTGCATGACACCACATGTACATAGCTTCACATGCACGACATGTATAGAACACCACATGCACATAGCACCATATTTACAACACGTAAAAGACACCGCATACTCACAACACCACTTGTAAAATCATGCACACAACACCATATGTAGAATATGCATAAAACACCATATGTGCTTAGAACCATATGTACAACATGCATATAACACCATACGTACATAGCACTACATATCCAGCATGTACATATAATCATTTCTACACAACGCTACATATCCAACAAGTGCACATCACCATATGCATATAAGCCGTCATATCCATCATGTACATAACACCATCTATACCTAGCACTGCATATGAAATATTCACACAACACTATTTGTGTCATCTTGTACAAAACATTGAATAAACAACATGTACACATGCTATGTATACACAACACCTCATGCGCACAACATCCAATATGCAACATGTAAAACATATGCACAGCAATAGTACCTCACATCCAAAAGCACACTATCTTTGCTAAGCAACCTTGCTTTGAGTATCTTATCCATGCTTGTCCCAGCATGTCACATATCACACTACTTCCATTTCACTTATCTATCCTTCCACATTACTTGTCAAAAAATAGACATAATTAATCACATAATATCGATGCATAACCATATGATATTGACCTTGTATATTTTTCATGACTACTCTTCTCAATTGATTCCTCATAAGACCACAAACTTCTTCATGTCATTCACCTGTATAAGCAATCATTCCTCCACAAGAATGATCCCTCACAACCTTGTCAAATAGTGATGTAGATATATACATGCCTACATATATAATAATTATCATAAAACAATCATGATCATGTCAAATAATGACATACATAAATACATGCATAGCATAATCATAAAATAATTACCAAATAACGTAATGTCTAGGTTAAGATAACTTCCTTTATTCATGCACAATCTATAAAACATTGAGAACAATCATTCCTAACATAGTCAAGGCATATGATACCCTAGATGCATTTAATTTACCTTTTTAGTTACCTTTCACATGTTCATACTACCACCATCCATTTACAATTATGGACCAACCAGTGCAACTGATTGTCATAGTCTTACCTTCCACTCCGCTTACTCTTAGTCTTACCTTACATGTTGGATACCACATGACTCTCCCTAAGCTCCACTAACTTTACCCTTTCCCAACCAATTCCCAAGACTCAAAACATAAAAGGTAGCCCAAGAAATAAACAAGAAGAAGATCATGAAAACCCATAACAACAATATGGCAGCACAATAAAGTGGCATAGCTATGAACCAAACACATGAAAAATTGCAAATCAAGTGCAAAAATCGCAAAATATCAAAAGCACAAGATGAACAACAAACACCATCACTCAATCCTTATGGTTCCTAGTGCTTCCAAAGGAAATCTCAACCTGATCCATTTTCAAGGTTCATGGAAATATCTCTTTCCAAGCAATGCCTTTCTTATATGGCCATAAACACATCATGTCAATGCATAAATAAACATAGCAATACATCAATTACCTTATATTGAGGTGCCAAGCTTACTGCCTTGCAACTAAACACATCCATGCCATCTATCAAGGGACTCCAATAATCTTAATAGATCCACATGTAACTAAAGGCTAGCTAATATACTTGTTGAGGACATGTTCATGAATCTAGCACATATCCACATAATGTCAACAAAATGAAGGTTAAGAAGAGTCCCTCTATGTAAATCACTCATTCATTTTGAATTAGGGTTTCCAAACATAGCCGAACGAATTCTTATCCAATTCCTTCCTTCTGCCCTTTTAACTTGTTGCAATCGAGGCTTATTATGTACTATCACATCACCCAATTGTTAGTTATATTAACACATCAACTATAACCTTATCATGCTAATACCAAGCATGTTTCATGCAACTACTCACACATGTCAACCACATGTTCCACATATCAAAACAATCATATTCGATCAATTCAAAATCAAGCTTTATCAAGATTAACAATCACGTCATAACCCATAGTCAACTGGTAGTCATCAGTCATAATGCTACAACTATCACTTACTACACTTCATTGACATATAAACTATCTCAATACCTATGTATTTGTACAATCATATTAAAACAATATTATTGGAACACATTCTCATATTATGCAAATCATCAAACATTCAATTGACTTGCAAACATATGATGTTAAATAAATTAACTAGATGACATATCAAATAGTCAAGGACGAAATATATGACATAAGCCAACTCATACGTTACTATATCTTAGGGGAGGCTATCTTGTCTGCACAATTAATCTTGTTAGCATGATATAGCTTCACAACATATCAAATCAAACATAAATAAGATCATAATATTTGGAATAGTCACTAGCTAACATGTTTACATTATAACTCATATATAATTATCATTCACACATATGCAAGGTCAATCTAGATTAGTACGACAACATATCACAAATATGTCGACTCATACTTGAATGTCGTAACGATAACCATATGAATAGGCTAATCCAATTTAGCATGATACATATAACATGAATGTATAAATTCTATAACCCTAATCATCAAGATAACTACCAGTCTCATCAACAACATATAACCTAATCGTCAAGCTAACTGTCATATAACAACAAGTTAGCCTACGACATACTCATCAATGCATATAGCATAATCATTAAGTTATCTAATATAAAAGGGTATAGAAATTTATATAACTACTTGTTACTATCATTCGTGACTATCTAACACATGTACATATAACTACACTAATCAACTAACATCTATCATGAATGTAACCATAACATCAAAGAACATGTCCATAACCCTAATGTATATAAACCTAATGCATATAACAATCACTAGCTTACATACCTGCATGTCAAACATACAAAACATGTATAATGATCTTCTTTTGCCTTGAGATCCAATGCTCCAACTTCACTTTGATGATATGGATCTTGTGCTTTGCCTCATTTAACTCATTAGAATCATAACATACCAATACCACCTCGATGACATAAATTACATACCATGAATTCACAAGTCATGTTTGATGTATTATTAATGCCTAACTATAACTAATAGCATACATGCATGAGCACAACCATTACCCCATTGCACACATTGCCTCATCCAACTATCAACCTACATAAGAAATGCTTAATCAACTACAAATATGCATAACCTCATGTAGTCAAGCATAAGATATCAATTCTTGTAATCAACCTGTAAGACTGATGCATGTAATCAACCTATGAGACTGATGCATGTAATCAAATAACCAAGAATGCAACCCAACATACAAGAATGTAATCAAGTTTCATATACTCATGTAACTGGTCCCATACTCTTGATGATGCATTCCATAAAATCAACATCAAGTTCCTCTTGACAACCTTACTACAACCATGATCAATCATTATGCAATGAAACAAGCACATAGAATGTAAGTGTAAGAGAGACACATGCACCTCACATCCATGCATGATGAACACATTCACCCAAGGAGAGTGCAACCATGCTCTGATACCACTCTATACCACCCCCTCCTAGGTCTACATAGAGTAACCATGCCAATCGGGTTAAACATGAGGAGAGATTCTACTACAATCAAACCCGACCTCCTATGTAACCTTATGGAAGTCGAATCGATGGAACATCATATAAAGTCATCCAACATCATCCACAAAACCCTCAGGAGACAAGTCAATGAAGGTTTTAACCCCCTACAAAATTACCTGCATATGAATTCTAGCAATAGAAAATAAACAATGTGAGAAAATAACACATCAAACACATATATACACAAATTTTCCCCTAGATCCCAAAACTGAGACTACCAGTTTGATTTTTCATTATGTTCCTTTTAATTTTACAATACATATTTATACATGCTGAAGCATCCAATAGCATGGGCCAAAAACCATCGCATCCAAAACCATGTGCGAAAACCATGCACAAAACCATAGGTAGGTCTGCCCAACCTAATATAGGGTCCAAAAAAAATTCCCCGGGGCACTGCCGTAAACCACATAGAGGTGGGGTAACTACCTCCTTGTGACCCCCTCGTTGTGCAGTCGGGACAATGAAGGGGGAGCACTGCCCCTACTCTAACACCCAGTCAACTAGGGAGGCTAGTCATGGAAAGAATATAAAGCAACCCAACATTCTCACACTTGTTGTTTTATTTCCACAGGGTGCCACAGGAGAGCTTAATCATTTATCTAGCCCTGAAACATAAATTGTTTTTCTACACCAAGAGAGCTTCTCAGAGCTCATATATTTTTTCAATGCATCTGTAGTATTCTTCAAAGTGTACGCCTTTACCAGCAACACCTTTTTTTCTTCTATCATATCACTCACAAAGTGATATTGAACATCAATGTGCTTTGCCTTTCAATTGTAAGCAGGGTTCTTTGAAAATAAAATTTCACTTCGGCTGTCACAGCCTATCCTTATAGCTCTCTGTCCTAACCACATACTTGAACACAATCTCTGCAAACAAACTCCTTCATTGCTTGCATGAGTGGCTGTCATGTATTCTGCCTCTGTAGTTTATAGCGCCACTACATATTGTTTCTTAATCATCCAACTCACTACACCTCCAAATAGGATAAACACATACCCACTTGTAGATCTTCTCTGATCCAGATCTCCAGCCAAGTCTGCATCAACAAAGCCACGAATATCCAACACTCTATCCAATCCAGGTGTTCCATGGTAGCACAAGCCATAATCACTAGTGCTAAGAAAATACTTGAAAACCCACTTCAGTACTGTCAAGTGCTCCTTCCATGGTTTTGACATTAACCTGCTCAATACTCCCACTCCATGTGCAGTATCTAGTCTAGTATAGACCATTGCATACATTAGGCTACCAACTACACTTGCATATGGAACACAGGACATGTCCTCTTCCTCTTCTTGTGGCTTGGGACACTGTTCAGTAGATAACTTCACACCTACAGGAATAGGAACCTTCATCGGTTCACTCTCATGCATATTAAACCTTTGTAGTATTGTGTTGACATACTTCCTCTGGTTTAACCAGAGCTTCCCCTTTCGTGATCTCTCTGAATTCCCATGCCCAAAATATACTTTGCAACACCAATATATTTCATGTGGAATTTGGAGGACAATTGGGTCTTCAAATCCTAGATAATTTCTTTGTTATTTCCAACCAGAAATATGAGACCAAATAAATAACACTGTCACCAATTAACTTAAAATACACACAATGATCTACATTGCTTTTGGTGAAGCCAAGTCCTCGAATATATGTATCAAATTCCTAATACCACATCCTTGGTGACTACTTTAACCCATAAAAAGGCTTTTTTAAATTACATACCAGTTCTTGCTTACCCTTCATTGTAAAGCCTTCAAGTTGCTTCATGTAGATCTCCTCTTCCAGATCCCCACGAGGGAATGTTGTCTTCACATCCTTATTTTCTACCTCAAAATCAAAAGTAGCAACAACAGATAAAAGTAATCTAAGTGAAGCTACCATGGCAATAGGAGAAAAAATATCACCAAAATCAATTCCCGTCACTTGGGAATAACCTTTTGCTACAAATCGAGCTTTCTATTTCTCCACCTTTCCTTGTACATTTGTATTCTTCTTAAACACCCATTTGTTGCAAATGGGTTTCCTTCTAGCCAGCAACTCCACCAAATCGCAAGCCTCATTTTTGTGCAAAGATGCCATTTCATCAAACATGGCCTCTTTCCAAAGTTTTCCATCCTCTAACTCTATTGCTTCCTTTACAGTTTTGGGATCAGCATTAGTAACAGATAAAGCAAAATTCGAACAAAATGGAGATGGATTGTACCTTTCTAGCTACGTTATTTCTCAAACTAATCTTCTCACACCTAGAGTTTGTGGCTCTTCATCTCCTAATTCCTCCTCTATTGTAGAGTCTGATTCTTCCTCCTTAAGCTCAAACTTTATCTTCTCAGGTTCCTTTGGTTGGACTTCATGTTTAATAATATCTTTCACCTCTTTGAACACCACATCTCGAGTATACAAAAATTTCCTTATTACTGAGTTCCAATGCATATAACCCTTTAAACCATCCTTATACCCAATAAAGATTCATCTTTTAGATCTAATATCCAACTTGGTTCTTTTCTCCTTTGGAACATGTACATATGCATCACATACAAATACCCTCAGATGTTAAAGAGAAGGTTTCTTACCAGTACATACCTCTTGTGGAGTCGTATCCTCCAACATTGATGAAGGTTATCTGTTGACAAGCT
Source organism: Pinus taeda (assembly GCA_000404065.3). Classification (NCBI taxonomy): domain Eukaryota; kingdom Viridiplantae; phylum Streptophyta; class Pinopsida; order Pinales; family Pinaceae; genus Pinus; species Pinus taeda. The sequence continues at coordinate 20,178 of APFE031311365.1, read as the reverse complement.
AACTTGCTATCTCCACCACCTCTTCCCAAAATTCTTGTCCTAACCCAACACCACTGAGCATGCTTCTTGCCCTTTCCATCAACGTGTTGTTCATTCTTTCTGCAACTCCATTTTTCTTAGGTATGTATGGACTACTCTTCTTTTGTGCTATAACACACATCTTACAGAATTCTTCAAGTTCCTTGCTGCAAAAATCTCCATCACTATCTGACCTCAACACCTTTATCTTCTTCGCTGTCCAGTTTTCCACCAGAGCCTTATCTTCTTTAAACCTGTCAAAGACTTCAGATTTATTCTCAAGGAAATATATCCATGTATTACTTGAGAAGCCATCTATAAACGATACATAGTACAGCAAGTTACCTAGTGATGGAACCTTCACAAGTTAAAACAACTCACTGTGCACAAGCTCTAATATATGTTTCGCCCTCTTACCACTAGAGGAGAAACTCACATGATTATGCTTCCCATATACATAATTTTCATAGAAATAAAAATCCAAAGACCTATTAGTCATATCTTCTACCATACCTTTACCACGAACTATTTTATGGCCCTTCTCTCCAATATGTCCAAGGATTTGATGCCACAGCATGGTCTTCTCTCTAGAGACCACTAGATTTTCTGTTCCACTTTCAGGATCCACAAAACTGTTGCACCCGTAAACAAAAATGCTAGCTTGCAGATTGTACAGAGTTCCAATCTGAACTCCCTGCATCAATACCAGTTCTTCGCAAACCATTTTGTAGGTATCCTTCTCAAACACTCTTTTTACACCCGCACCATCCATCTTGCTTACATAAATAAGATTTTTGGCCAATGTAGGAATATGCAGAACATCTCGAAATGTTCTAACCCTTCCACTTTGTAACTTCAAATTTACTTTTCTACGACCAATGATTCTATCCTTCTTATCATCCCCTAAGAAGACATCACCACCATTGTATTTCTCATACTAGAAACACCACTCTCTATGGGGAGTGAACTGAGACAATGCACTTGGGTAAATCAACAATGCATCATGATCTACATGTGTATTTGAAGGAGCCAAGTACACATCCCCACCTTCATTTGAGGTGGTTTTCACCTCTGTAGAAGGAGCATCATCAGATCCATTTCCTTTATCAGGAGATTTAGATTTATAGTCCCTTTTGTAGTGGCCTCCTTTTCTGCATTTCTAGCAAACCACCTTTACAGGTTTTCGTGGAGATTTAGATCTCCCACACAATGACTTATTTTTGTTTATGCTCTGGGACTGTCCTCGAACAGAAAAGGCATCACCATTATGGCTCTCCATATTTTTTAATCTTGTCTCCTCCGTCAGCATGGATAAGATTATTTCATCAAACTGCATGGCAGTTGCACTGCTACCTATTGCAATAACCAGACTATCCCATCATCCTAGTAGAGAACACAACAAGTTGATGCACTTATATTCATCATAAATTTTAATATCAACAGATAATAACTAACTTACTACAGTATTAAATGCATTCAAATGCTCTATCACCAAGTCTCCATCTTTCATCCTCATGTTATACATCTTCTTTTGTAGGAACAATTTATTCACCAGAAACTTAGAATGGTACAAAGTACCTAACTTTTCCAGCAAATCCTTAGCCATATCTTCCCCTAAAACCTTCAGTAATACTGAATATGAGACACATAATTTTATTTTTCTCTTTTCCTTCTAATCAAACCTCTTACATTCTTTTTCAGACACTCTAGCTGGTTGAGTACTCAGATCTACCACAATCCACTAATCTTTATCCACAAATAGATCCTCCATTTTGAGTTTCCACAACTCAAAACTCTGAACATTAAATTTCTCGATCTCTTTCTTTCCACTGCTCGCCATATTCTTTCACCACCAGAATCGATCATGCAAATATCCCACTGAATAAGGTGTACCATAGGCCTAAGCGAAACCCCTCAACAACAAAGGTATCCTCTTGAAGCCAAAACAACTTTGATACCAAATGTAGCTTTTAACCCTGTACAGAAATTATCTGCATACAAATTCTAAGAACACAAAATAAACAATGCGAGAGCATAACACATAAAACACATATATAGAGAGATTTTCCCCTGGATCCGAAAATCAAGACTACCAACGTGATTTTTCATTACGTTCCTTTCAATTTCACAATACATATTTGTACATGCGGAAGCATCCAATACCATGGACCGAAAACCATTGTAGCCAAAACCATGTGTGAAAGCCATACACAAAACCATAGGTAGGTTCACCCAACCTAATATAGGGTCCAAAAAAAAAATTTCCCTGGGCTGCTTCCCCAGACAACGTACAGGGGGGCTAACCACCCCCCTCAAACCCCTCGTATAGCGAGGGATGTTGGCCCCCTTGTGACCCCTGTTGTACAGTCAACACAACAAAGGGGGGGTTTCGCCACCCCTCTAACCCATCATTTAAGTAGGGCAGCTAGTCATGGAAAGAATATAACACAACCCAATAGTCAGCCGCTCATACTGCCTGTCCCTAGGTCCCACGCTATTCTGAAGCACTTAGGCCATAGTCGCTCTCATGTTATGAGCAAGGGAGTGACGAGAACCCCAAATTCACTCTCACAGGCCTACCTTCCAATGATTTTGTACCCAAATTACTAGTTCTTTGCTAGCGACCATGGTAATTAAGCCATGTTTCGAGCCCAAAATCCTAGCCCCTGCTCACAACTTGTGGTAACTTCCAAAATTCATTAAAAACATGATAAAAATGATGATCAATAAAAAATAACCCTTAGGAAAAGGCCTAAACATTCACAACCAGGACTGACATTTTGTCAAACACTTGGCATCAGTTCAACCTATAAGCCCAGGATACAAGATGAAGCATAAATGTGTGAAGCAATTAATGAAACATAACTAGAAGGATCACCTCCTTCTCCGTTGAACTAGTACATCATCAATTGGGTCTTGCATCCATGCATTTAATAGTTACAAGTAAATGTATGAAATAACCATGACATAAAATTGTTATTCAACCATGCTAATAACCAGAATAAAACCATATAAATATCAGATATAGGACAACCATTAAATCCACATATAATACAGTGAAAAAGTAAGAGAACTTAACTTTTATTAATCATAAGAAAATTTGACCAGGTTCGATACTTGTACATACCACCCGGCCGTAGACATGAATGAACAAAATCTCTATTTCATCTAGTCACCCCCTTGCCATATTCCAAGCATGAATGTGGGATCTCATAGAATAACCAATCCAATAAAAACAAAAGGAATCCAGAGGTTAAACCACGTCGACCCTCACCAAACCGGGATCAAACTACAATCCAAACTGGATCACTAGGCCATAAACCAAATTGGATTACTAGGACCTAAACCATGACGAATCTCTCATGCTTTAATGTAATCCAAACCTAGATCACTAGGCAATAAACTAAGAGTTCATCATAAAGATTTACCATGTATCTCGCCAAAACCGGTCAAGGGATTCCTAGGACTTTGGGAATGGAACTTGAGACTACCTTTGCCCTAGATTTTGAAATCCATCTAGCAAACCAAAGCTCAAAAACCAAAATAAACATCCCAACATACCTCGGCATCAGGAAAATGGATAGGTTGGGAAAAAATCCCCTTTCATAACACGACCAAATCATGCCACTGACAACAAGAGAACCATACACTAACATGCAGAGCCATGCATGTCCAATCCACTTAGGAAATCACACATGCAAAAGGTTACTTGCAAGTGTTCCTATTGAAGCTGCTTGATCCATCTTTTCTTTCTTTTATCCTCGCTTTCCTTTCCTTTCCTTTCCTTTCTGTCCCTTTCATTTTCTCCAATCTAGATTGCTCAATGAAGATCTAAGTTACCAAGAGTGAGAGAGAGAATAATGAAAGAGCTCCAAATTTGAAATGATAAAAGCTTAACACTGAGAAATCTTAACACTAAGAATCTTGCCAACTAATCCTCATAAGCATTTTTATTAATGAGCCCTTTAATTTCTTTATTTTTCTTGTCACATGAAACCAATCACATTTTACCTTCCTTTTATCCTAATTACCTCTATTTTCATAAATAAATGTGTCAAAAATGAAGTTTTTCCTTCCAATGCCTTTTCCAATTTTTCTTAGCCAAAACACACATCCATTGATGAAAACTAGGATATATTTTCCAAATATTCAACTTGGAATATATGTCCCTTATCCGTGGTCTTATTTTTCCTTTTTCTCCATTATTACATAGAATTTTCACCAAGGTTGTTACAATGTCAAGCGATTGTCATGAGATTCCATAAAAATCCCTCAAAGCTCCTCTGAGACCCCTGATGACATAATATTGCTCTTACAACTTGGCCATCACATACCTAGGAAACCCATCTTGCCTAGACTATATAGGAAAATAAAAACGGGCAATCACAAACCCTCCTACCCTAAGATTGGTTTCCCTCAAGTAATCTCTAACTCTCCACTATAGACGCATCTATAAATTGATAACAAGATCCCAAATGAATCATTGTACCAGGACATTCCCCCAAGCTAACCAATAATGAATGGATCCCTCAATACCTGAATCCCAAATAAGCCATTGACTCATCCTATCATCCATGGATCCACTTTGATCCAAAAACCACAATAACCAATCATCCTCATCCATTCCCCATGGCTAGAGTTGTGCCATGTCTTTGAGCATAGATTTTATTCCACCAGTAGAATACGAACTCATCACCTCTCTCTTGTCCAACCCCTTACATAAAGAAAGGCCAATCCCACTATGTTGACGTTGTGTTGGAATGATAATAAGTTGATGGTTTTCATCCCACTGCCAAAAAAAACATGAAATATCCCTTACACCTAAGGAATGTCTCTACATTATGTCCCTAAATAAAAATACATCTCCATCAATAGGATACCAACTCATGATCTCATGCCAATTTACCCTGCACGAAGGATTAAACACATGGGCTCCTTGTTGTTGAACAATTCTACTGTGACGATGTTGTTCCATGCTTAGTTAATTAACGAGATTTGTCTAAGAAACACTACCTCTCTCTCTATAATTCAAAAGAGTGGGTGATCCATGTTGCAAGCCCTATGTAGGTACTCTCAGAGAGGGCTCCTCTAAAAATTCCAAGTGTAATCCTCTTACTGCCACACTAGGTCCCTCAGTCACCACTCGACATTAGACAACCTATATGCTGACTCAACACAAACGCTTATAAGATCCTCAAATTTACTATTTTTTTGCAAGATGATTCCTTGGAGTATCTGGATGTTCTACGTCAATGCCATAAGATTTGTCTTGAAATGCTCAATCTTCTCATGATGGCTACAAACTAAAAGTGGAACAATTATGCTAGATTCTTGTGCATGTGTCTTCTCCTTATCAATGGCTAGTCCAAAACATGGTTACTTATGCTCCTCTATCATGGGCTCAACATGAAACTCTAACTAAATCTCCACAAAAGGCTCATCATGCATATTATGTTTAACATCCTCCTTGGCTGACTCATGTTCCACCATATGTTGCTCATGCTAAATTGTCACTAGTGACTCATCATGCTGACTATATCCCATAGTGTCCACTGGTATATCACTATACACAATGGAATATAAATATTTCCTAATGTAAATAAGCCCACATGACTCCTAATTCTCCTTAGAGGCATCCTCGTATGAACCTGTGGACTCATCCAAAGAAGAATCCCCATCTTGAAAGTTAGAAGGAATCTCCTCCTGCTCTGCCCCTGTCATCTCCTCAGTGTCGCTCGTGCATGAGTGTTTAGGTCCCCAAGGTTCCTTGAAAATGAAGCAAATACCCTTCCTCCTCATATCATTCTTGTGACATGGTTGCTCAACACAAATCCACCACAATTCCTCTTGTGCCAACCATCTCCTGGATAGCCCAATGTTCTTCTCAACCAACCTTTTGGCTAGTTTATAGCAGTAGGTCAAACAAATTGTTCCTCCCTCCAAACGGCCAACAATATAGATTGTATCTCCCTACAAATGGAATGACATCCTCCCATGCATGAAGCTAAAATAGGCAACATATGTGTTATAACAATGTAAGGATGATGTTTTGTAATGCTGAAGAAGCACTGAAACATCTGCAGGATCAAATAACCACACACCATCTCAAACATTTGGCGATAATATCCAACTAAGGAAATGGATTATAGAATCTCTTGCCTCTTCCCAAATATATCTCCCTCATTGTTATCCAGATCCTAAAATCTCTCCACTATCAGTATGAAAACTATCATCATAACATCATGATTATAAGGAGGTATAGGTGGGCTTAGTCTCATGATGCTAATGGGACAAGATGAAACTAGAATTCAATCGCTTCATAATATTCCTCCAAGAACTTATGTTGTATGAGAGTAAGCATAGTTGTTTTTAGAACCGAAAAAAAATTCTCCCTTTATAATTAGTTCACTTCAAAAAGGAGTGCATCCAATTTATATAGTTTGAAAAGGAATTTCCCTGTGACCCTCATGTGTTTTAAATATGTGCCAAGCATAAAGAGTTTTTATCATATTTTAATCCCTTTTTGCATGTCCTAGACTCGCTCTTGTTAAAGAAGGGCATGAAACCCTCTTTTCAATGCTTTTTTGTTTTGCTTCGTTTTTCTGTCCAACATTGCATATTCTATATTATTCAATATTTTCAATTTATTTAAGAGTTCCCTAAACTTCTGCATATCTTAATGATGATAGGTACATCAAGAAGTACAAATAGTGACTAGTTAACTCAATACATAGACCTCTCACATAAAGATATACTCATTCCTCATAAGTCACACTCAAACATTACAAATAAGTCTAAATATAATATGAACACCTCATGTAGAATTGCCATACTCTCTTACTAACTCAACAAATATTAAATAAATTCATTGAGAAATTTTAACAAATAGTTAGTAAGTAGTACTTTTGTCAAACACTTTGCAAATAAAATGGAAACACTCGCAACATAAATACGTATGAGAAGAATATGCTTGAGAGAATTACAATTCTCAAATGAATTTGATACCACATTGCATGCATGAAAACCCAGGTAAATGAAATAGACTCGAGTGCTAGAAATGGCCCAAACAGGTAGCAAGCACTACCCAAAACAAATTTTGCTACTACTAAAGAAGACTGGATGTTTGTACCCTCAAAATTGCTCATAAATTTTTGAAAATTTATCCTGGAGCTCCTCACACGAAAACCATAAAACTAAGAATTGGTTTGGCTTAACACCGAGACGAGATCAGGCCCACCAAGTGGTGTGAATTTCTCAGTTTATCAATAAAACAAAATTTTGAAGGAATGTTGATTTATAGCCCGAATACTGCCAGGAAAATTTTGAAATCTTAACCACAAACTCCTATCATAAAACCTAGGAAAACACATAAAAATATTTGTCATATTTTAGATGCCCCAGATATCCCCAATTTACTGTGAGTTTGTTAGTCCCAAAACAATTTAAAATTTCCTCAAGAAATATTGAGAAGTAATTTTGTCGTCACTTTAATAAATTCTAGCAAAAATTTAAACAACGAGTGAATCAAAAATTTTATTGAAAAATGCCACAATAGGAAACCCAACCAAATTTATTAATAATAACAAGGAAGAATCTCTTCACCAATAAATTCATCTAGTATAAATTAATTCAACCCAGGAAGAGAAATTTTGCATTATAAGATAATTTTTGCCTCACAGGATAAAATTGGCATAGTAAAATAATCTTGATTCAAAAAGATAAATTTGGTCCAAAAAAATAATAATGGCCGAGTAAAATAATTTCAGCATAGTAAATTAATTTCAATGCAATAAAATATTTTTTTCTTAACAATATTATTAGTTTCAGCCCTGAAAACCAATATTACTCAATCCAATATGTTCTCTTCAACACTTTGAGAAATCAACTGCAACAATTATTCTCTGGAAAATAGATTACAAATTTTAACCCCAAATTTTTTATCCACTATCCTTTAGGAACATCACAACAAATTTTATTTTAACCCACAACTAGCCAAAATCATGTTGTGATACCACTGTAATATCTTGTTGTACTATGAAACAAACCTTCCATTTATATATAGCAATAACCAATATTAGACATATAAATGGGAACCCTCCTTAAAAAAAGAATTAGTTTTTGAAAAATAAATCCCAACTCTAAAAAAATGTCTTGAAAACTCTTAGAACAACCCATGTTTAGGATCCTCATCGCAAATCACAAATCACATTTTTTCATGTGATGATAATAAACATCTTAAAGAAACTATGATATGTGATGAAACTTCCCGGTGTGACATACCGCTCAAAACACCTTAAGAATTCGCAATCGCATTTCGCATTATAAGCAGGCAACACTATATAAAACCATTTTAAAAACTGTGATGCACGAATAAAGAAAAAACCATGGGAAGCAACTGTGTCTTAATATAATAACGAACAATTTGATAGGATAATTAATGTTTAGTTGTCCAAGGAGAGGTAATGATTTTCCAAGTTATGGCTAATTAATGTTAAGTATCTCATTTCAAATCCTCCCACAATTCAAATTCATTTCACAAATCTTTCAGCCTTAATTGCCAAATATTGTCTACGCTGATATATCTCATCCATTTATGGAAAGCTACAAAAGATATGTCATTGTGGAAGGTGATGCAGAAATAGAAAAACCAGAGCATCAAAGAGTTCGAGCTACTAGAAATTTCTCTTATATTCTCTGATCCAGTCTATAGCATCGATAGGGGAGAAACAGATTGGGAGGTCATATACAATAGGCTTGAGGTTGAGCATCCCAAGATTACTATCACAAAAGTGATGGCTGAATCAAAAAATCCTTCAGGACTCCAATTCAAGGATGTTCCCTATTGTTTCCTTCATAGAATAGGAGCGAGATTAAATATTCTCCCATACACTCATATGATTAGGTGGGTGGTGTAAAACCTCACTATTGAAGATAAGAAATTCAAGAACTCGGGAATGGAACTCATTGGGTCATTCAAAGCAGAACACTTGAAGAAAATGTACCATATACCTGACCCTTACTATATATATGATAAAGCATACATGTCCAACTACACAAAGAAGAACGAAGAACCTTTCAAGATGATCTAGGGCTGGAGGGTACTGAAGAACAAGTTCAAATTTGATAAAATGCGTATGTATCCTATAGCCTCTTTGGAAAACCCCTACAACTATGAAGCTACTATGTTATGTAGACTATATGGATTACCTAATAACGCTAAGTTTTTCATAAAATGGATTCCATTGATTGATGCTTGTGTCAATTCCCATATTATGAATTGGGCCACCATTCTATCTGATAACCCCACCACTATCATCACTGAATATCGGTAGAAGAGATCCTCCTATCTAGAGAACCTTGATGCATTATATTTTAGTGCCTACATTATGGATGCTAGCTATTTCTGCTCTAAGTTTCCAATCATGGGTTGGAAATGGACCTTGTATTATCCCTACCCTATCCATCTCACCCATACAAAAATTTGGGAATCTCATTATATACCCGATTTTTACAAAATACGCCATGATTTAATTTTTCCACTGCATCTGTTAATTTTCAATAAGAAAGCCCCCATGTTTTCCAAAGAAGCCACTAGAGACCTTCTCCTTGTTGGCATGTATTTTAGTGAAGAATGGTTCACATACATCATGGTTTTTGGTAGTACCCTAGACCCACATGTCCTCGCCTCTTATGTCTCTGATAAATTATTAGCAAACGAAACAACCCACGACACCATGGGAAAACATTTAACCTAAGTGTTGAAAGAAAGCAAGAAGTTACTATGGCCATCTTCACTCATTAGGTGCAGTTCCTTTTCATTAGAAAATTTTAACCATGCAATAAAGGATTCAGTAAGCCTGGAAAGTCTCAGGCTCAATACTTTTCCCAAAAGGAAATTTGATCTAGATAGTATAGTATATAACATCACTACTATAGTAAATATCAAGCCTTATAACCATGAGGCTAATTATTTTTAAGACCTTTTACAGTCGGATCAATCCCTGAAATGATCATTCAAATGGGAAAGAACAAATCTGAGTCCTGACAATTTTGAAAGCTTTCAGGAGTTTAAAAACAAAAGGCTTGAGCTAATCCCACTACATTTGTTAAAAATTGAGGACAGGCTTATGCCCAATGTGACAGTCAACAATGAGGGACCTTATTCTCACATAGTGTCTCAAGTAAATACGGGGAAATCATTGGATATAGGGAAGGCCTAAGACACAAATAATACAACAAAATCTAATAGGAAGTGAGCCAAAACGCAGAGTATAGTGACCCTGCTTGAAGATATTAGTGAAGAGATCAAAATTAGCAGTTTGGAGCAGGAGTGAGATCAATTCAATAATAAACTGCAAGACACGCACAAGACTATGGATACCTAGGAGATTATGGAGTATCAAACTCCTCTGCAAGTTCACAAAAATATAGAGTCTGAACCAATAGGCGAGCAAGTGACAATGTCTCAATAGACTGAAATCATCCCCTCTCTACCTACATTGGAAATTGTCTTGAAGGTAACTGAAATACCTCCTCTTGATGTGTTCTACAACCCGCTGCACAAGGTTGTAGTAAGGAGATAGAGGAAAAGGAGAAGGATAGGAACACCCAAACTCCCACCTTAGAATGAGATAATGGACATAGTTTGGAAGTAAATACCTTCCAACCTGACTGAAAAATTAACTAGATTTTCACATTTTACAGGAGCGTATGCAATTGCCAGCATGGAGAAAGCTATTGAGATAATTTTTTTGTGGAAGGAAAAGGAAGATAATATTTCACAACGCGAGCAACAGCTCGGAACAAAGAAGGCAAGTGTGAACAGGTAGACCATTGAACAACTGGCCGAATTAAAACAAAGCATGGAGGTAATGAAGATAAGCCATGAAGCAGAAATATTGGCCAAAAATATGCAACTCCACGACTTGAAGTAATCCATTGAAAGGTATAAGGATGTTCCTACTGTCGAGGAATTCATCAAAGAGCCACTAGAGCTAAATTCTTGCTTATTAAAACAACAAGAACAATTTTTCTAAAATGTGTCACATATCTCTCCTTATCTAATCACTGGTGACAAAATAATAGATAAACTGATTTAATAGAGAATTGAGTTTACCTATCTAAACACAATAATATTAGAGTTCATCGAATGGAAAGAAATAGAAGAGGGAAGGAAATCTAATCTGCCTGAGATCAAGGAGACATGCAAGGAAATTCCTTTCATAGATTGGGATGCAAGGATCAAACAAGTCGAACTAGCAGTGGAAAGAGGGGTGTCAAATAACATAGTAAAGTCGATAAACCACACTTTGTTTTCCAGCAACCTAGTGAAAGAAGGTAATTCGAAATAATTTCCCAATCTAAATGACTTGCATAACAGATGGAAGGAAAGAGTGGAAACTCAAAGGGAAGAAATCACTAAGTTAGAAAATACTAATTGGGAGTATTATTGGCAATAGATCCTCAAACAACATAGTCAAATCATGACCCTTAACTGCTCACTCCATTAACTCAGCGGATGCTACCACCTCTCACAAATGCAATTTTCACAGGAAATCCCAAAACATAGTTTGGGGCACCTCTTCAAGTCAAACTAGTGGCTGATATATGCAATTTGAAAGATAAGATGGAAGATAGAAAATCATCATCATAGCCTTTGCCCACCATGTCACTTTTTATTTTTAGATTTAGTTAACTAGTTAGGAGGAAGTTTGTTTGAAACCTCCTCAAATTTTTGTGTAATCTATTTTTAAACATTAGTTAGAATAGTATTTATACCCTTCTCATGCATTTATATAAGGGTCCAGAATTTTAGCAAAAACATTTGCAAAAAATGCACTATTGAAATTTTGTGAATGCTTTGGTGAAATTATGGAACATGATCATTTCTTTTAAATATCACACTACTTTCCTTTGTTAATGCAATTTTCCATACTTGGAAGATAATTTGATCTGAAGAAAGGAGTTGAGCTATGTCATTAGTCAAATGAGAAGAACTTCACATATATGGTACTTCTATCTTGAATGATTACTCATGTTTCAGTTTAATTAGTGGCAACACTTTATTTTCATGAATTGTATATGAAATATGTTTTTCTGTTCAACATTAATTACACTATTATATGATGCCTTGCTGAGATTATTTATTTTCATATACATATATCATCACATATGCAATATAGTTTATACATTTATTTGACTAACTATGTAGTCAAAGAAATTATGTTTACACATTATCATCTATGTTTTATGCATGATTGATCTTCATTATCACATGTCAAGAAGATATCTTTGTAGATCACATATTACATAGAAATACATGGGTTTATATTAGGTTAAGTTAGCTAGCGATTTGCATGATAGAATAGATCATTCATGTTATCATTATTCTATTGAAATCACTTGCAAACCACCCACTCTCATTTTAAAACCCATATTGGAAAAATGGTCCCATCATCCCGAGTCGAAGCCACCGATTTAAATGGAAAAGGATTTGTCTTAGCATCTGAATTGGGTGGTTATCCCCCATGTTTGAGCAAAATAAATATGAGGCTTTAGAATTTTGGTGCTAGGAGAGTATCCGACTATGAATGGCATATAAACCTAAAGATGAATTAAAAAACATTCATAAGAGTGAAAACCCATCCACCATTTCTACACCTTCTAGATCTCGTTCAAAATCTCGAGATCAAAAATCTGAATTTGTAGAAACATCGCCCTCATCTCCTGAAGTAGTAAGACAACCATATTCTCAATATTGTACTTGTGAGTCTCTCTAAGTCCATTATTTGATACAAAAATTAGAACAGATATCCATTTCTGCTGAGAAACTAGAGAGGCATGAAGCTTCTGAAGAAATTATTACTTCCATATTACGAGAAACTGGTGTATCAACTAGATTGCAAAGTGAAAAGGTTGGAGTAACTCCTTTTGATTTTCCCATCCCTCCATGGCGTAGGAAGTTTTCACATCAAGATCTTAATCAGATATTAGAGAGATCACAACACCCTTCCATTGGTTCACTTCTCCAATCATTTCTACTCAAGCCACTGGTTCCCAACTATCCACTTCTCCAATTAGTATTGCTACTAGTAGTACTAACCCATTAGTAAGTTCTTCGCCATCTATACCTATTCATGGACTGGCCTTCCTATATTCCCAGTCCCTGACTCAAGCTATGGCCAATCAATCTACTCAACCTTGGACAAATCCTGGTGCTCCTCTAGTTGCTAATCCAAATGCTCTCCCAGCAAACCCGGAAAAATGCTTGCCTAACTACGATCCTGATGATGGTCTTCCAGTTGATGAACATTTAAATAAATTTATGTTAGCCATGAATCTTAATGGAGTATCACATAAATATTTTGTAACCATATTGTTTCCATATACCTTCCAAGGATCTAATGGGTCTTGGCATTTTTCTCTCCCTAAGTTTCAATAAGAAATTGGGATACTTTCCAAGAAATATTTCTTGCAAAATTTGGTGATGAGAAGACCATAGCATGCTTAATCAGTGATCTTTCTAATATCAAGGAAAACTCATATGAAAGTTTCAAGGACATTAACTCTAGATTTAACAAGTTATTAAAGAAAATATCACCTACCTCTAAACTTGCAGTACATGTATAAATAGAATGGTACATATCCTCTCTTCCTTCCAATATTTCAACCTTGGTAAATAGAGCTAATAAGGTTACCCTTGTAGAAAACATGAAAGAAGCCTTGTCTGTAGAAATAAGAATTATAACTTTAGAGGAAAGATCATAGATAGATGAAAGGAAGTCAAAGAAACTAACATTTAAGGATGATTCAAAAAACAAAACTTCAAATGATGCTTTCGATATTGAAGGCCTATAGAAAGTGTTAAAAACTATGTCCAACGAAATGGTCAAAATCAAGAATTACGTCACAGAATCCTCTTCCCCCAAGAAAAAAATTCACTCATTTAAACAAATCCCTTCTTCTGCATCGCAACCACTAAATATTATTTCAATGATGAATCTCATAAAGAAATAGAAGAAGACTCATCAGTTGAAGAGGAAGCTAAAACAAAAGAAGAATTTGAATTAAATGGAATGTGGGATTTCATTCTTCCAACTAAAGAAGAAGCACAAACTATGCCAATAACTACAAGAAGTGAAAAATCTCATGATATATCTATAACAAATCAGAAACAAAAAATTTCTACTCCTGTGAAGGAGAAAACAGTAAGTAATAAGTCTAAGAATAGCTAGACTAATCCTATTCCACTATATCCTCCAAATTCTTGCAAAACATTGGTAATTTCAGATACAATGGAATATAACATAGTCAAAGACATAAAAAATTTGAGATCCGACATTTCATTACATGAACTCACTAAAATCAAACAACAACAGAAAATTCTATCAAGAGAATTAAAACCAGTTCTTGTATCCCCTCTACCATATTTTGTAGTTACTCAAATCGCCCACGATATGGGAAAACCTCCCTCCTCTTCAAATAAAGTAAATCCGGAAGATTTATTCCTGATAGGTGATAGGTATATCACTCATACACCTCCATTTCTTCTTACTAATGAGATTTGCAATAGAAATTTCCATAATTTCCTTGTTGATTCAGAAGCCTCTTCAAATATTATGCCAAGGATCGTGTGCACCAAATTGAATATTACACCTCAAAAATATGTAGTACACATAGTTCAATTCGACATGACAAAAGTAGAGGTACTTGGAGAAATAACATCAATTTCAATTAGACCTTCCTCTAATCCAAAAGTTTCACAGATAATCGATATCCTAGTGGATGATATCCCATAATTTTATGGTTTAATTCTAAGTAGGGATGGGTCTGAGAAGTTTCACATATACTTTGCAACTGATTGGTCTCACATGTGGTTGCCACATAATGGTAAACCAAACCAAATCAAAGTATACGGAGATAATTTCATGAAATACACAGCCACTGATCTCGGCATAAGAAATGAACCTATTTCTTTCACCAATAATATCATTAGTAGTTAGTCAACTGAGTCATTTTTGGTATCTTTTAATGCTCAAAGGTCCCCCTTTCCGAATGATGTTGTAGTGTCTCAAATAGAGATTTTTTTACAGACAAATACTGCAAAGTGTGTAAATATAGTAGATAAAATTTTAGATGATTCATTATTTTGGACTCTTTATTTTGAAGGTTCCAAATTTGAAGATAGTGAAGGTGCAGGATGTATTTTAATCAACCCAGAAGGAGAAAAAACCATGTTAGCCTGCAGACTTGAATTTCGATGCACTAACAATATCGCGGAATACAAACCATTGACTCAAGGGTTGTATAAAGTCATTGGCCTTAATGTCAAATATTTGCCAGTATATGGGGATTTTGAAATAATCATTAAACAGGTAAGAAACAAACTTCATTTTGTGTTTGGGCACCTTAAACATTATCAATCTTTAGCCTAGAATCTTACTTCTCATTTCACTGCTTTTAACATTTCTTCAGTTCCTAGATTGAAAAACACAAGTCTTGATTTAACTTCTAATGTGGCATCCAATCTCATACCTTCGGAAGAATTTAGTCTAGATATATTTTCAATAGAGTTAGTTTTTAGGCCATCCATTCCCGATAATGTGACAAATTGGAGACTGTTTAAAAATGCTGCTGATATAATCAATTTCCTTACATCAGAAGGGTCTTATGAGGAACATATCATAGATTAGCATGAGCATAATCTGTAAATCAACCATAAAAAAGATCAAAACCAAATTCTGAATTCTATAATTAATATGGAAGACCTATATGATTTAAAGGGTACATTCAACAATATTACTAACTCCAAAACTCAGAGTTCCACTCTAAGATTTGAAGTGGTAAACCTAGCTTCAATTGAAAAACCTCAAAATGTCAACCAGGGTCTTGGCTTATCATCTGAAGAAAGGATATCATTGATTAAGTTGTTAAAAACATACAACGACGTCTTTGCCTAGGATTATGTAGATCTCAAGGCCTATGATACCTCTATAATTCAACGTACAATATCAATGAATTCAAATGAAAATCCAGTACAATAGAATCTTAGGAAAATTCACACAAACCTTTAAAGTCAAATCAAATATGAATTGAACAAGCTTCTCAAAGCCAAAATGATCTCTCCTATTTAATTCAAATTAATTAATAAATATTAAAAATCACCACACCCCATATTTACAAATTAACATTATCACATCCCATATTTACAGATGGAGAAAAAGGTCTTGATGCTCTTGCATCAATAAACAAGAGTGGGAAGTAAGTATGTCTTAATATAATAACAAATAATTTGATAGGATAATTAATGTTTAGCGGCCCATGGAGAGCTAATTATTTTCCAAGTTATGGCTAGTTAATGTTGAGTATCTCATTGGAAATATTCCCACGATTAAAAGTCATTTCACAAAGCGTGCAACCTTAATTACCCAATATTGTCTGTGTTGATATATCTTGTCCATTTTAGGCAAGCTACAAAATATATTTCATTCTGCAAGGTGATGCAGAAACGGAAAAGGAAAAGCCTCATGGAGTCTGAGCTATCCAAAATGTCTCCTATATTCTCTAATACAGTCTACAATGTCAATGGGGGAGAAACAACGTGGGAGGTCATATACAATAGGCTTCAGGATGAGTCTCCCAAGATTACTGTCACAAAAGAAATGGTTGACAGAACAAAACCTTCTCGACTCTAATTCAAGGATGATGCATGTTCTTTCCTTCATGGAATAAGCATGACATAAAGAATCATCCAATACACTCATATGATTAGGTGGGTGGTGGAAAAACTCACTATTGAAGATAGGAAATTCAAGAACTCGAGAATTGAACTAAAGGGGTCATTTAAAGTGGAACACCTGAAGAAAATGTACCATATACCTTAGACTTGGGATAAACATGATAAAACATACGTGGCCACCTTCACAAAGAAGAACATAGAACCTTTCAAGATGATCCCCAAGCTACACGGTACTGGAGAACAAGTTCATATTTGATAAAATGGGTATGTATGCTATACCCTCTTTGGAAAACCCCTACAACTATGCAATTGCTATGTTATGAAAACTATATGGTTTACCTAACAATGGTAAGTTTTCCACAGAATGGATTCCTTTGATTGATGCCTATGTCAGTTCCCACATTACGAATTGGGCCACCATCCTATTTGATAACCTAGCCACTGTCATCACTCAATATCGACAGAAGAGATCCTCCTCTCCAGAGAACCTTCCTCCATTCTATTTTAGTGCCTACATTATGGATGCCGTCTATTTCTACACTATGTTTCCAATTATGGGTTGGAGGACCTTGCAGGACTCCTACCCTATCCATCTCTGTTAGGTCCCTATAATACTACTGATTACCACATTACTATTGTAGTTGTATCCCTTATTAATATTGATGTGCCCCTATTGTTCCCAAATTTTTATTATTGTGCCCCATAGAATCCCTCTATTGTTATTTTTGTGGCTTTATATTATTATTGTTACATCGGCTGGGTTATATTGTGACTCCTTAGACTCCTATATATAGAAAGGAGGTTTTGTCATTTGAATCATAGAAGAATTGTTCATCTGTGTAATGTAAAGGAGGTTTCCCCCTCGAAGAGGCTGAATTCTAATGCGTTGATCTCTCTTTTCTATCTTTTTCTGAGATGGTTTCATAACATTTGGTATCGGAGCTTTGGATTTTAGGGTTTCGCTACTCCAAATAGGTCACCATGGCATTTTTGCTATAAATTTTTTTCTTTGACGTCTTAGAAGAAAAAAAAATCCATTTTAGACGAAATCACACTAAACCTCAGATCCAAATTTTAGAGCTTTTCGCACTATATTTACGGAGATATGATCTGAGGAAGTTTGTCTTTTTGCAGACTCCTGAATTACATTCGAAACAGGTGATCTGGGGAAAATCATCATAACATCCTCTCTGAGCATCGGATTGAAATTTTGTCAGAAGGTACAGAAAGAGGACGAACTGTGGTTTCTTGTATATATTTTTTAGTGCCAAAGGTTCAAACAATGACACGTGGCACTTCATACAATTTTGCTCTTCTAGAAAGGTCTATAATCAGGTCATCTTGGGAGATTGTGCATAACTCTTTCTTGGAGAATCCAATTTGGATCAGACTAGTGGCATTAGAAATAGGATGCAGAGGGATACTACAGTTCATAATTTCAGAACTGGAAGGTCCGAAATTACAGAGGTACGTTGGATTCAATATCAAGCTCCTACAAAGTGAAAAAAGGTGTGTAGTTTTTTTTTTTAATTTTTGCATAAGCTTGGGTTGAAAAATTAGTTTGAAGGAATTCAAAGGGCATAGTAAAGCATTATTATTGGTAATTGATGCCCCAAGGAAAGAAAATGCAAAAAACTAGTAAGCAACCTGAAAGCTCTAGCATGATGCATGAAGAAGAGGAAGAAATGCAACATGATATATCAAAATTACGAGACCAAGTGCAACAAATGTCACTTGCACAAAAATTAACAAAATCTAAGATAAATGGTTTAAAGAAAGATGTAGAAGCTAAGATGGATGGTTTAAAGAAAGGTGTAGAAGCTAATATGTATTGTTTAAAGAAAGGCGTAGAAGCTAAGATGGATGGCATGGAAGCTAAGATGAATTGCATGCATGCTAAAATGGATGGCATGGATGATAAGATGGAAGAATTGAAGATAAATATGAATAAGTTGCTACAAGAAATGGTCACTAATATTGAAATGGTAGTAAAGGAAACTCATGATGAGAACAAAAAAAATGTTAATAATGATTCCATAAACTCTAATGTTGGATCAAAGACCCACCATATTCCAAAAATCGATATGAGGAAGTTTGATGGCAATGATCCGGCAACATGGATATTATAGATGGAGCAACTTTTCGATCTGAATAATGTGAAAAACACACAAAAGGTACATATTGCAACTTTATATTTGGAACCAAATCAATTTGTATGGTATCAATGGCTTTGCTCTCGTAACCAAATTATCGCTTGGGCAATTTTTATGGAAGAATTGATAGCACATTATGAAGATACAAAAAGCAACGCTTTTTTTAGCCAATTGATAAGTCTCAAACAAAAGGGTTCAGTAGTTGAGCACATTGAGGAGTTCCAAAAATTGAACATAAGGGTAAAAAATATTCCAGAGGAGTATAGGATTGATGTGTTCATAGGGACTCTAAAGGATAATATCCAAAATGATGTTTGCCTATGGGAATCAGATTCATTAGAGAAGGTATTCAGGTTAGCAAGAAAAATGGAAAGTAAAATTATGGCAACCAAGAAGCATACCAGTCACAAATATAAAGATGGAAGTGTTGTTACCCCTAGCCTTCCACAACCTATAAGGTTGACACCACAACAATTGGAAGAAAACAAAGAAAAAGGGCTTTCTTACAGTTGTGATAGCAAATACACTAAAGGTCATAAGTGTGCTGAGAAGAAATTATTCTACATAGATTGTGAAGAGAAAGAAGAAAAGGAGCAAGAAAGGCCAAAGGAAGAGGATATACTCCAGGGACAAAGACTAGATAAATTAGAAATGAATCCGGCCATATCTTGTAATGCAATGGTTGGAATTACCACTCCTCAAACCATCAAGATAGAAGGACAAATCGAGAAGAAAAAGGTAATAGTGTTGATTGATTAAGGAATTACCCATAATTTTATTCATTGTAAGGTAGCAGAAGAATTGAATTGCTTCCTATATCCAACACCAGAGTGTCAAGTGATGGTTGCAAATGGAGGAAGAATAAATTGCTCTGGAAAGTGCCATAACATCAAGTTATCCATGGGAGCATATGTATTGACTAGCCCAATTCTTTCCATTCCAATGGGAGGTGTTGATGTTGTACTAGGAGTCCAATGGCTACAATCCTTGGGTACAATAGCTTTCAATTTTCAAGAACTTTTCATGAAATTTTCTGTGGAAGGAAAGGAAGTTGAATTAAGGGGTATTGCAGGGAAACTAGGAAAGATAATCAGCTCTAACAACATTATTGAAGAAATATGCATTTTCATGGACTCCGGAAGAAACAACATCTTAGCGAGTAAATGTGCCAAGCATCAGTCTTAGCTACACTAGACTTCACGAAAACCTTTATTGTGGAATGTGATGCTTCAGGAAATGGAATTAGTGTTGTTTTAATGCAAGATGAAA
>APFE031311353.1:0-25287 GCA_000404065.3 Pinus taeda | reverse complement strand
TTTGAAATTTGACATGAAGAGCAGAGGTATGAGGCTTGACAAGGAGGATAATATGACTATTGATGGAGCCATATTAACTGTAGATAGTCATGGTGACAAATTTCAGTGTAACAGGCACTGTCAGCCATGTCGGCTCTCGAGGTACTCCAAAGCTACCCATCGTAGCGGAAATCTTTGCTATCAGCTATCGGGGGCATTTATCCCACCGATTCCAATTGGATATGTTTTGATCTAGAAAACCATGTTCCACAACTTCCTCATCATATTGCCTTTCTTATTCAGGTAATCATCAATGAGAAGACCATCCACTGGACTTTCATTGATGAAGGTACTTCCACTTGCATCATGTCAACCGCATGTTGGAAGGCTATTGGTTCCCCTGCATTGAACTAGTCTCCGAACACTTTGGAAGCTTTCAATGGGTGCGATTCGCGACCCTTTGATGTCTTACCTAACCTTGACATCACCCTCAAAGGTAAGACAGTGCAAGTCAAAGTAGAAATTGTTGACGCCAATCTCAATTATAATCTTCTACTCGGCTGAAGTTGGACTCATGCCATGCATGCCATGGCCTCCTCTTTATTTCACTTGATTCGGTTTCCCCATCAAGGGAAGGTTGCCACTGTCGACCAGCTGTCTTTCTTTGCCTCTTCCTCCTCGGATGGCAATGTTCTGTACATCAAGCACTCTAGTGCTCCATATGAGAGTGTGGGGGCAAGTCTCTTCAAAGATTCTGCCTTAATGAGAATTTTTCCACTCCCACCTCCTCATGTTGCTTCTGTGAACATGATCTCGGTCAAATTTTATCCCTTCAGATTAAGGGGGGGAATGTTGACACCTAATCCGAAACGGATGGGTGAACTGGACAGTCATCAAGAAGATGAACTGATTCGTCACGTTTGTGTATATAAATATGTATTAGCTAAATGAATTAGATATCAGTTTCTCTCGCTCATTCTGGAGTTACCCTAGCCCGACAGCATCAATCAAACATCAAAATATATCTGCATCAATCAATCTCCCTTGCACTAACCAAAACTGAATCAAAAAAATCACCTCTCTGAATGTTGTAAATAGAATAAAGTAACAGTACCGAAACCCAAGCTAGAACCCAGAATACTGCAGCAACAAACAGAAGTAGCCAAAACATATTTTATGAGACTTACACTACTTCAATGTGTCGAACCCATATTCATACATTGTTATATGAAGGAAAACACGTGTATATGTTGTTTTGAAATGATGAACCAACGTGTATATGTGCCTTTTCTATATTGAACCTGCATACAAATATGTAAAAGATGATTTAACCTTTACAACTATTTAGACATCAGTTATAAACATATCATCAGATTTATAGATTATGACATGCGCCAATTATAAAATATCAAAACCAAACAAATATACTTCTATTCAAGATTTAAGATCTTGACCCATAAATAGAACTTATCCTTTTTCAAGCACTCAGGTTCCTCCATGATTCAAATCCAGCTATGCACCATAACCCAATGAGCAGTATTCTAGATCTTTCTCTTCATTAGATATTCAATACTTGAGTGCCATTACTTAATGATCTCCTCCTCCTTCTATAGTCTTAGGCCTTACTCAATACCATGGTCCAAAACCACTTAGAAGCAATACCTTGGACCAAATACCTAGGGTCAACACTTCAAACAAGATACCTTGGAGCAATACCATGGGTCAAAATAGAGAGGACCAAATACCACAGGCCAAAACCAAGTTTTCCAACATGTACGCGCTTTTCCATGAGGGAAAGTGTGTCTATATGCATACGCGCCTTTTGGTCAACAAACCCATGTGTATACGTGGCTTTGTCAAGAGGAGCCTACGTATGTCTCTTTTTCCTTCATTCTGAGAGCCTGAATTGTGATCTTTCATTTGAGTGGTAAAGCCTCAGAGGACTTGTATTGTTGTACTCAAGGGGTATGGCTCATTTCTTTAATGTTGTCAGAATTTGAGGAATATGGGTATAAGGTTTTATAAGGATTTGTTCATGTAATACTTGTGACAATTGATTGAATCTTAACTTCAACTGAAGAAAAAAATAAGGAATGGGGGCCTAGTAGGTAATTCTCATATTAGGCTCACAGGGTATGTTACAAATGGTATGTGAGCACTAAGTTCAAATCTTGTGGCCTAATGTCCACCACACTTATGCAAGGTACAAAGGAGTTGTAGGTCGTAATGAAGGGTTCAATTATAAATTGCTAAACGAAAAGTATTCTAGAATCCATCAAAGTTGAAATCAAGCCTTGAAATAATTTTTTGTAATAGGAACATATATACTATAGTATATATTGTATATATATTGATTACTTGAAATCAAAGGACTAAGTTTGTTTGAAATAAGAGATATTTGATTTAAGAGTGGCGTCCCCTAGGTTACTTGACAATCATATAACTAATTGTGTTCCTGATTGCATAAGGGGGATGAATTTAAAACAAAAGTAGTCCATCAAGATAGTGTCAAAGTATTATAAGGAGTATGTGCATGGTTAAGATTTAAGACTCAATGATATCTTATATGGGGTGGGAAATACATGAATGATGTTGCATAAGATAAAAGACGTGGAGAATAAACATAATGCCTTGTTAGTGAGTGAAAGTTAATTGAATATTATGTTTATCTCCTTGTGACAATAAATGTGATAAAAATTCAACTTCCCTGGGTAGGTACCTTAACTAGTAGGGTTCATTTTATTTTCTTGTTGACCTTCTTTGCGAGTTGAACATTATATTCTATTATTAGGTCATTAAATGTGGTCATATATATGACTGATGGTGAGCAACATATCTAGTCGATATAGAGAAATAATAATGCATGCACTCTTTTCTTATTGACTATGGATAGAGTGATACCTTTGATCAATTTTGACAGTCATTCGAACTCTATCTGGAAGCTCAACCTACAAAATTTTACATGAAAATAAGTACTACTCACAATAACCTACATGCTACTTAAATTTTTTGAGGCACATTATTCCTGTGTAACTTGGTTATTTATTTCCAAATTCGGAAGGTTATAATGGATAAAACATTCTTTGTAAATAAGATTGGATTCCATTTAAAAAATTAGATGTTGCTTGAAGAATCACAATAAAAAATGGAAGTTGCAGAAAATACACTTGACATTACAATGTCGAACAATAATTAGCCACCCACAAAATCGATTGTGAATATTAAGGTAATCCTAATTGTCTTCAATGATCGGGTTATGTGTAAACATCAATTTAATAACTTTCCCATGGCTGAGTTACTATAAATATGATGTTTACAGTATTTAATAACTTCTCCAAAGTTGTGGATCATAAATACTTAGAATTATCATGTTCTACAGTTAACCCGTGGTGAACTAATTTCCATCGATCGTTGATGGAAAATTCTGATTCCTCCCTAATTGAGTGGATGAAAAATGGAAAAATAAGGATATCCATGTTGATTGTTGATGCCACGTTCCTATTTGTCGTATCTATTGACCTAGAAACATTAAATTAATGAGCAAGTTTCCAAAAAATTATTCATTCATTTGGGATAATGGTGATCTTATCGGTTGCCTCCATAAAACATTTCAATTGGATAATGCTTATCAATGAAATTACCAAACTCAGTTGTATTCTGCAAAGAGATTCTAATTTAGAAAAAGAATTTAACTAAATACTAACACCGTATTATGCTATAGGTAATTTTGGAAGTAGGAGCAATGTGTATTTGTTTTCCATGAGACAATGTAGTCAGTGGATAAAGCTTGACGCTTATCCCTATCGAAATTATTTTTCACATATAAAATACCTCAACTTTCATATAAAATGAGCTCATAAAGCCTAGTGAAGTATTGATGGACATTGTCTGTTTTATGGAATTATTGCAAGTTTGGAGTTGAAGACCCGCGAAGATCCAATTGACCCCTTCACCCTCCATATCGATATTTATATTCTTCAATGTTCATATGCACATTCGAAGATTAAAGGCACATGGAATATATTGGCATGAGGGTTCAAATAATGGAGGAATTATCTCCTCTTCACATTAAAGTGAAGTCAACTAGGGGAAAAGTGTAGAGATCGATATCTTTGTGTAGACTCAGTTTGTGATGTAGTCAGGGCATAACATATGTGGTGTGAGCAGCTATGTTGAATATAGGTGTTCTGAGGAGTTGACAAAGTGGTGCAGTGTTGTTTGGCATCCCTACTATACACTGATTTACTTGACTCTTTAGGCAAGGATGAAAATATTGTGTATGGTTGTTGCAAGCAGAGTCAAGGGCTAAGTGAGTGTGTTTAATTGTTGACAAAATTTCCTGGTAGAATGGGCTACATTGAATCCACTTGAAACGAGGCTCAGACTCTACTTTCCTTCTCAATGTGGGAGGGGGGGATGAGAAAGCATTGAGTTCAGGAGATTAAAAGACTGGCAGGCTCCTCTGGTCATGAATGTACCTTGCCATATTGGCATCGAATGAAATCCTACAATGGAAATGTTGGGGTTGGCCCTAGAGGCTCCCTTTATTTTCGTTGGAAATCTCGCTAAGAAAAGAGGTTGGGTCGAAGATAAATATACAATTATGGCTCAAATTCCTTATTAAAGGCGAAAAGCATGCTGCGGGGTGACTATTTTACTCTTCGGCACCGAGAAGGAGAATCCATTACATTCTGTGAAGGTTTTGACTTAGCTCATGTGAATTTGTAATCCTTAGAACCATATTCAATAAACCTTTTTCTTATGCTAACGAGTGTAGGAGGGCACCATCAGGTTTGAAACCTAGATGGTTGCTGCTCACCAGAAGTAATCCATCATGATTCGTTATCATATGGTCTTTCCGGACTAGCACATGATAATATTCTAACCCATAATAGTTTCGAAGCTATGTCTTTGCATGACAACATTAACTTTAGCTATCTTGTTCTCTCATCGCAAGCGAGGGTGTGACTTGTTTGTGAACAATTATCCACTTAAGAAATCAACCTATTTAGTGTAAGCAATAAACCTAGAAGGTAACAAATTAATTGTTATGCATTATGATGACGACCTGTGCTAGTTACATATAATAGGAAGTTGGATATTTTGTCCATCACTCACGGGAAAAATTTTAGCCGAAACAAATATAAGTTACTTATGATAAGCATGTTGAATTGACAGATTCCACTAAGGATTTCAAAATTTTCTCCTTGTTTTGATGCTAGAATATTTGGTACGATACAAGTGATGGAACTGTCACAATGTTTAGAAATCGGAATCTAGGAGCGAGATTTAAAAATGTTTGTGGAGAAACCTCGAAAGGCTACAATGAAAAAAATATTTTGATGGAGTAAAGAGGAAGGCAAGGAAATATCAAACAACTAACATGATTATTTAATAAGTAGAAAATGTCAAACCTCAATGATTTAGTTGTTATGGTGACTACTTATCCCATGATGTGAAGATTTAAGTTCTACTTAGTATATCTGTGAATGTTTTTCAAAACTTAAGTTATTGTTGACTACTATTGTGAGAGTGGAATACTCTATACCATGATACTTGTATAGTTTAAATGGTCATCACAGAACTAGAGAAACAAACAATTTAGTAATAATTGTAAAGTATTTTTATTGCCATCTTGCTCTCTCATCGCAAGCGAGGGTGTGACTTGTTTTTGAATGATTATCCACATAAGAAATAAACTTATTTAGTCTAAGTCATAAACCTAGAAGGTAACAAACTAATTGCTATGCATTATGACCATGACTTGCACTAGTTATAGATAATAGGGAGTTGGATCTTTTGTCCATTGCTCACGTGAAAATTTTTAGCCAAAAAATATCTAAGTTACTTATGATATGCATGTTGAATTGAAAAATTCCACTAAGGATTTCAGCATTTTCTCCTTGTTTCGATGCTAGAATATTTTGGTATGATAAAAGTGATAGAATTGTCATAATATTTTGAAATGGGAATCTAGGAGCAAGAATTAAAAATTTTTGGGGAGAAACCTCTAAAGGCTACAATGAAAAAAATGATTCTGATGGAGTAATGAGGAAGGCAAGGAAATATTCAACAACTAACATGATTATTTAATAAGTAGAAAATGTCAAACCTTAATGAGTTACTTGTTATGGTGACTAGTTATCACATGACGTGATGATTGAAGTTCGACTTAGTATATGTGTGAATGTTTTTCAAAACTTAAGTTATTGTTGAATGCTATTGTGAGAGTGGAAGAGTCTATACCATGATACTTGCATAATTTAAATGGTCATCATAGAACTAGAGAAATGAACAATTTAGTAATTATTGTAAAGTATTGTTATTGCATCGAAAGTGGGATGTTATACCCACAGTAATAATGATATATTCAATTTGATAATGGGTAGTGCATATATCAGAAGAATAATGAATATATTATGTAATGAAATTTATGTATAAGTAATGAAGGGAATAAGTGATTGGATTAAAAATTTCATGATATGGTCATCATGTTATTCTACTCATACTAAAATCAAATTAGGAGTTGCATGATTCTTTATGCAAGGACATCGCTTCATAAAATACAACTAATGCTGATAAAGGTAGTCGTGTCAAGGACATAACTTAAGGGAATAAAGATCGTAAGTATAGAAATGTGAAGGGAATAAATGTTGAACTTTTATGAGATAAAATTTTAAGTATTTTTCTTTCCATGTATCATGGAAAACATAAAAAATGAAAGTATATAAATGGAAACTATATGAATCAATAGGTAAGAAGTCCATGACATACTATCAACATTAACAAAGGTTGATGGTGAATTAAGTGGGTGCCATCTGAAAATTAATTGTCAAGATTTTGATATCTATTCATAAAGGTTCCCATGAGGAATCGTTAACCTCGTGAAGGATAGGTCATTGTATATGACTATATTGAAAAAGAAAGTTTCTTTCAACTTAATGTTTGATTGGTACATCAAAATGTTGGAATCTAATTTTGCAGTTGGGAAAAATGCTATGTTAGGTCCCTATAATACTAGTGATTACCCCATTACTATTGTAGTTCTATCCCTTATTAATATTGTTGTGCCCCTATTGTCCCCATAATGTTATTACTGTGCCCCATAGAATCCCTCTATTGTTATTCTTGTGGCTTTATATTATTATTGTTAGGTCGAATGGGTTATCTTGTGACTCCTTAGACTCGTATATATAAAAATGAGATTTTGTCATTTGAATCATGCAAGAATTGTTCATTTGTGTAATGTAAAGGAGTTTCCCCCCTCGAAGAGGCTGAATTCTAAGGTGTTCAACTATCTTTTATATCTTTTTGTCAGCTGGTTTCATAACGTTTGGTATTAGAGCTTTCGATTCTAGGGTTTCGCTACTCCAAATAGGTCATCGTGGAATTTTCCCTATAACTTATTTTCTATGATGTTTCAGAAGCTAAGAAAAAACCTAATTGAGGCGAAATCATACTGAACCTTCGGTCCAAATTTTATAGCTTTTTGCATTATAGTTGTGGAGATATGATTTGAGGAAGTTGATCTTTTTGCAGACTCCTGAATTACATTCGAAACAAGCGACCTAGGGAAAATCATCATAACTTTCTCTTTAACCATCGGATTGAAATTTTGTAAGAAGGTACATAACGAGGATGGACTACCACCTTTTGTAGATATTTTTTAGAGCCAAAGGTCGAAACAATGGCTCGTGGCATGTCGTACAAGTTCGATTTTCTGAACTAGTCTATAATCAAGTCACTATGGGAGATTTGCCATAAATCTTCCCTGGAGAATCCAATTTGGATCCGAATGGTGGCATTGGAAAGAGGACACAGAGGGTTACTACAGGTCACAATTTCAGAATTGGATGATTCAAAATTATAGAGATACACCAGATTCAATATCAAGCTCCTACAAAGTGAAAAAAGGTATGTAGCTTTTTTAAAATTTTGCATAAGATTGCTTTAAAAAATTAGTTTGAAGGACTTCAAAGGGCATATTAAAGCATTATTATTGGTAATTGATTCCTCGAAGAAAGAAAATGCAAACACCTAGTAAGCAACTTGAAATCTCTAGCATGACTCATGAAGAAGAGGAACAAATGCAACATGATATATCAAAATTACGAGAAAAAGTGCAACAAGTGTCACTTGCTCAAAAAGTAACAAAATCTAAGATGGATGGTTTAAAGAAAGATGTAGAAGCTAAGATGGATGGTTTAAAGAAAGGCATAGAAGTTAATATGGATTGTGTAAAGAAAGGTGTAGAAGCTAATATGAATGACGTGGAAGCTAAGATGGATGATTTGAAGGCAAGCATGGAAGATTTGAAGAGAGATTTGAAGAGAGATTTGAAAAAGTTTCCACCAGAAATACTTACTAATTGTGAAAGGGTAGTAAAGGAAACTCATTATGAGAACAAAAGCAATGTTAATCATGATTTCATAGACTTTAATGTTGGATTGAAGACCCACCATATTCCAAAAATCGATATGAGGAAGTTTGATGGCAAGGATCCCGCAACATGGATATTACAGATGGAGCAATTTTTCGATCTAAATAATGTGCAAAACACACAAAAGGTACGTATTGCACGTTTATATTTGGAACCAAATCAACTTGTATGGTATCAATGGCTTTTCTCTTGCAAACAAATTATCACTTGGGCAATTTTTACGGAAGAATTGACAGCACATTATGAGGATACAAAAAGCAACACTTTTTTAGCCAATTAATAAGTCTCAAACAAAAGAGTTCAATAATGGAGCACATTGAGCAGTTCCAAAAATTGAACATAAGGGTAAAAAATATTCTAGAGGAGCATAGCATTGATGTTTTCATAGGGACTTTAAAGGATAATATCCAACATGATGTTCACCTTTGGGAACCTGCTTCATTAGAGAAGGCATTCAGGCTAGCAAGAAAAATGGAAACCAAAATTATGGCAACTAGGAAGCATACCACACACAACTATAAAGATGGAAGTGTTGTTGCCCCAAGTCTTCCACAACCTATAAGGTTGAAACCACAACAAATGGAAGAAAAAAGAGTAAAAGGGCTTGTTAGAGTTGTGATAGCAAATATACTAAAGGTCATAAGTGTGCTGAGAAGAAATTATTCTACATTGATTGTGAAGAGGAAGAAGAAAAGGAGCAAGAAAGGTCAAAAGAAGAGGATATACTCCAGGAATAGAGCCTAGATAAAGAAGAAATGAATCTGACCATATCTTGTAATGCATTGGCTAGAGTTACCACTCCTCAAACCATCAAGATAGAATGACAAATCAAGAAGAAAAAGGTAATAGTGTTGATTGCTTCAGGAAGTACCCACACTTTTATTCATTGTAAGATAGCAAAAGAATTGAATTTCTTCCTATATCCAACACTAGAGTGTCAAGTGATGGCTGCAAATGGAGGAATGATAATGTTTTCTAGAAAGTGCCATAACATCAAGCTATCCATGGAAAAATATGTATTGACTAGCCCAATGCTTTCCATTCCAATGGGAGGTGTGTATGTTGTACTAGGAGTCCAATGGCTACAATCCTTGGGTACAATAGCTTTTAATTTTCAAGAACTTTTCAGGAAATTTTCTATGGAAGGAGAGGAGGTTGAATTAAGGGGTATTGCAGGGAAACCAGGAAATATAATTAGCTCTAACGGTATGACAAAGATTCTAAAAAAGGAACAAAGAGGTGTAATTGCACAATTATGTTCGTTGGATGTTTCCACATCGGAATCATCTGTTTCTCTAGATCTCCAAAAGGGCTCGGACAATCATTCCAAGGTATTTGATACCCCTAAAGGTCTCCCACCTATTCGTGATCATGATCATTCTATTCATCTGATTCTAGGAAGTGTTCCTCCAAACATCAGGCCATACAGATATCCCTATGCTCAAAAGAGTGAAATTAAATGTAATGTTGCAAAAATGCTAGAGGCTGGTATAACTCAACCTAGTCAAAGTTCTTTCTCTACTCTAGTAGTATTGGTGCACAAGAAGGATGGATCACGGCGCATGTGTCCGGATTATAGGGAGCTCAACAAGCTCACTATTAAAGATAAGTTTCCCATTCCTGTCATTGATGAATTACTGGATGAATTGCATGGATTAATTTACCTCACCAAGTTGGATATTCATTCAGGATATCATCAAATCAAAATGAAGACTGAAGACATTCCAAAAACAACATTTAGAACTCATGAGCGTCATTATGAATTTTTGGTCATGCCTTTTGGCCTTACCAATGCACCTTCTACATTTCAAGCTTTGATGAGTTCCATTTTCAAACCCTCACTTAGAAAGTTTGTGTTAGTATTTTTTGATGATATACTAATCTACAAAAAGTCTTGGAAGGATCATGTTGAACATGTTGACAGGGTGCTACAACTCTTGGTGGAGAGACAATTATATGAAAAATGATCCAAATGTTTCTTTGGAGTACAAGAGGTGGAATATCTGGGTCATATTATATATCATGTAGGAGTTAAGGTAGACCCTAGCAAAATTAAAGCCATTAAGGAATGGAAAAGCTCCACATCCATAAAGCATATGCGAGGATTTCTCAGGTTGACAGGGTATTATCACAAGTTTTTTATGAATTATGGGAGAATAGCGGCACCTCTAACAACCTTATTAAAGAAAGATGCATTTTTATGGACTCCAGAAGAAACAAAGGCCTTCGAACATCTTAAAGAGGAAATGTGCCAAGCACCGATCTTAGCTACACCGGACTTCACAAAAGTCTTTATTGTGGAATGTGCTGCTTTCGGAAATGGAGTTGGTGTTGTTTTAATGCAAGATGAAAGACCCATTTCTTTTGAAAGTCGTCCAATAAAGCGAAAGTTTTTACACAAAGCTATTTATGAGAAGGAAATATTGGGAATACTACATGCACTTAAGAAATGGTTACCCTAACTAATGGGAAGACACTTCAAGGTAAAAATGGATCGTGATAGCCTTAAATATTTTTTAGAACAAATATTATCCTTTGAAGAGCAAAAAAGTGGGTCACAAAGATGTTGGATTATGACTTTGAAATCATCTAAAAAAAAGGGAAGCAAAATGTGGTGGCAGATTCACTCTCAAGAAAGGATGAGGATGTGGAAGCATTGTTGTGCGCCATTTCTATTATCCAAGCAGATTGAATAAGCGAGGCAAGGGAGGAATGGAAGAATGATGAAGAAGTGTGGGAACTTATTAGAAATTTACAATAGGATTCCAGTACATCTGATACATTTAGCTGGAAAAATGATTCATTATTGTACAAATATCGCTTATACCTCTGTAAGAATTCCCAACTCAAACAAAAGATTCTTATGGAATTGCACACATCTCCCTTAGGAGTGCACTCACGATTTTTAAAAACTTATCATAGGGTTAAGAAGAATTTTTTTTTGGATCGCCATAAATTGGATATTCAAAAGTTTGTGGCGAAATGTTTGGTTTGCCAACAAAATAAAGTTGAAACAATTAAGACCTTGGGTCTATTACAACCTTTATCCATTCCAAGCCAATGTTGGGAGGAAGTTCTAATGGATTTTATCACAAGTTTACCCAATTCTGAGGAAAAGAGTGTCATCATGGTGGTAGTTGATAGACTTACCAAGTATGCACACTTTTGTGCATTATCACATCCATTTAAAGCCAATACAGTTTCTACTACATTTATGGAAACAATTCAAAAGGTACATGGAAATCCAAAGATTATTGTAAGTGACAGAGATCCCATTTTCACTCGAAAGTTTTGGACAAAATTATTTTCATGTCTTGGTACTCAGTTAGCTCATAGCTCATCTTATCATCCTAAAGCTGATGGGAAAACTGAGATAGTAAAAAAATGTTTGGAAGGATATCTTCCTTGCTTTGTATCTGATAAATAGACACAATGGGTCAAATGGTTGCCTTTGGCTGAATGTTGGTATAACACTTCCTTCCATATAGCAACAAAAATGACCCCATTTATGTCACTTTATGGATATCAGCCACCATCCATCACATCATATTTAGGATAAAATTCTAAGCTTCAAGCAGTGGAACATCAAATTGAACATCGATAACAAGTCCTTCAACTCTTAAAGGATAACCTCGTGTTGGCATAGAATATAATGAAACAATAGGCAGATCAGCATCGTAGCGAAAGACGTTTTGATGTAGGTTATTGGGTATTCCTACAACTACAACCATATAAACAAATGTCCCTCAAGTAAGCTACGAAGGATAATAAATTATTACTGAAGTATTATGGTCTATACAAGGTGTTGCAAAAGATTGGTACTATGGCATACAAATTGGAGCTTCCTACAGCTTCTCGAGTGCACCGAGTTTTCCATGTTTCATGTTTAAAGAAGGTTATAGGTGACAAGATCCGAGTTCAAACAATATTTCGAGAACTTGACGAGGAAGGAAAAATTATATTGGAACCAAAATTAGTCACAGAAACAAGAACTCGATAGTTATGAAATCGGTCAATTTCGGAGTATCTCATGAAGTGGAAGAACTTGTTTGCTGAAGATTCCACATAGGAGGATGATAATTTTATACTGAAGCATCCAGAACTGCTCAAGTGTTGAGGACAACACTTTTTTGGAGAGGGGCATGTTAGGTCCCTATAATACTAGTGATTACCCCATTACTATTGTAGTTGTATCGCTTATTAATATTGTTGTGCCCCTATTGTCCCCATATTGTTATTACTGTGCCCCATAGAATCCCTCTATTGTTATTTTTGTGGCTTTATATTATTATTGTTAGGTCGGTTACGTTATATTGTGACTCCTTAGACACCCATATATAGAAAGGAGGTTTTTTCATTTGAATCATCCAAGAATTGTTCATTTGTGTAATGTAAAGGAGGTTTCCCCCTCGAAGACGCTGAATTCTCTGGCGTTCAACTATCTTTTTTATATTTTTGTGACCTAGTTTCATAACATGCTATGGAAGGTAATGTTACCTTACCGGATTACTATAGTGAGTATTATACTTCATTGGACATGCATATTTTGGTAACTTAACCTTGCCAGATTACTACAATGAGTATTATATTTCATTGGACATGCATAGTTTGGACCTAAAAGTGTGATTGATTAAAACAGTAATTGTAACTAAAATAAATAAGAAGCACAAATTATATTTTCAATGTTATACCAAACTAGGGTCAAAATTGTAAAGAGTATGTACAAATTCGATACAACATACTGTATGCATGAAGACATCATACATGAACCACTTTATGACCTTCATAAGTAGGTCAATGTGACTGACACCCGAAAAGGAAAAATACATAATGGAAGCAACTCCTAGTGCTTCTTAGTTAATGGTAGAAAGAAAATGTTAAAATAAGAGCACATTCTTAATAGTTCACTCAATTTCGAAGTGTCATGTATGTTCATATCAATCCAAATATAAATGGATTTATGTTAATAACAACCCATAAATAGGGTTCTTTCTAATATGAAACAAGATAAATATGATTTTAATAGAAGGATATTAGAGCTTGCAAATGTACTTCTTGTGGGAAGGGAAAATATTACAATGATCTGTGTGTTTATATGAACAAACTATAAATGTGTATAACAATAGAAATGAGAAACATATTGGATATGGTGGTGCTCGATGCAATGGAAGTAAAAAGAGAACAATTCATAACAATCAAATGAATAATGAGGATGGTACACTAGATTAGGGACATGATCGGTCTGAATTAATAAATCAATCTATGGTAAACTGGAAGTTTTCGCATTAATATAGCTTATTAAAATCAAAGGATCTTAGGCTCGTATTAAAATAATACACACCTCAACTAAAAGGTAACATATAAAATGTTCTAGACAAGGAAGAAAGAGGATAACAAATCCACACAACAGCTGGTCGCTAAAAATACGAATATAATGACTAAGTAGTACTAGTAACCGAGGCGATGTGCACAAAGATATTGGGATCTATCAATCTAATCAATCAATTCACAATAATACCATTTGGAATACATATGTTGCACAACTATTTCCTACTGTATAATAATAAATAATAAATAATAATAAAAATAATAAATAATAAATAATAAATAACAATAAAATAATAAATAACAATACTGAAGCTCTAAATAAATATAAATAGAAATAAAGCAAGAAAGCAGTAAAAAGCAGTAAAGCTATCAAAAAGTAAAAACAAAAGAAATAAAACAAGAAAGTAGTAAAGTTTCATGTTGACACATGGAGTGTGTGCATGTGGTTTCCCTTCCAATGTTTGCTCTATTTAATAGATGGTGAGGAGGATGAGAGGCATTCCATCATTCCATGATTCTATCATCTATTCTCTTGGGAGAATACTGTTGTGAGTCAAAGGATTGCCTGGTAGTGGTACGTTGATTAACGGCTTGGGGGTGGCTAGTTGTAGCAAGATTTTGTGCAACTGATCCTACGGTCGGCTGGAGAGTCGTCCCCAAGACTTTGTTGCATTTAGCAGAATTCAACTAGCATTCAACCCTAAAATCATAAGTGAGAGACATCGTCGCCACAAGTAAGTTGTCTCTACTCATATCTTTTTGAAATTTAATGTTATTTAGTTGATCAATTGCGTGTTGATTATAAATCTCATGATTAATCTAATTAATTACATGTTTTTATTTTGGGGTTGTTACACCTACCAAGAAATATTAGGAAGTTTACCTAATAGATAACATTAATAATGCTATCTGGTTTGAAGAGGAAAACATAACAATTGTTGATAATGGATAAATGAGTTTTATTTTTTTATTTCCAAAGGTGATTTAATGATGTAAATACCTTAGGATCACACCCTGGTACACATAGTGCCTAGGAACTTATAGGGTGTGGAATTGAAAACATTGCAACTTTCACAACTCATGTATGAGAAATGTATGTAATTACATACTAATTGTGAAATTGGGTGTGGACATAGACTGAATGATCCATGGCCAACGAGGTGTTGGAAGAAGTGTATAAAGAATAACAATCAATCATATGACATGATTAGTTTAAGAGTGGAGTATATTTTGAGTATAAACACATATGCTTTTGGTTAAAGGCAAAGTTAAGGGTGTTATTAAACTTCAACTATAACAATGAAATCCATACTAGACTAACTATCATAGTCAATAGTATTCATTATGATTAAGCGGAGGTCATATTCCTCTATTATAAAAGCCTTGCCTATGGGACATATTCAATCCAAAAACTCAAGGTTATTGGTTTTGTGAAATTATATTTTTCATCTATGTTATCAATTTCATAAAATTTCCTGCAACCACAAGATACATAAAAAGGATTAGCAAACGAAAAGAATTTTAATACTTTGACATAAAATAAAAAAATCAATTATGCTCTAGTTACATAAGCCGAACAGGTTCATGAACTCCTTATTCTCCAATCCATAAATCAAACATGGGTTGAGTGGAGTTGCACGAAGGTAATATGAGTAATGGAAGGAATTTTTTTGGCATAAAACTAACCTACGTGGACGAAGTATATGTCATGCAGGTGAGGCTATGGAAATTGGTATGGTGTACAAGTGGTATAAGTACTACTATGTACAAGAAATACATATGATACTAATATGGATGCATATAGTGCATGATGATACATGACATATATAGTTGTATGTGTGCACTACACACTATGTGTAGGTATACATGGTTGAAGAGCAAGCATTGGGGATCACTAGGTTAGGCAACCAATCCAGAGTGTATACAGAAGAAAGAAGCTAAGAAGTGATTCAAGGATAAGTATTAGTGTTTTATTCTAGTTTTGTATACATGTGATTATGAGTCTGATCTATGTGGATTACATGTGATCTATAATTGAGGGGTATTATGATTTTGATGGTTATGTTGAGCTAACCTGATATGATATTTTATACATGTTGATTATTCAAATGTGCTAGTTTAACTTGTTATTACTAATGTAGGGTAATTGCATGAAGCAAGTGTTTGGCGAGAATACAAAGGAATTAGAAGAATGCACGGG
Organism: Pinus taeda; assembly: GCA_000404065.3. Lineage (NCBI taxonomy): Eukaryota > Viridiplantae > Streptophyta > Pinopsida > Pinales > Pinaceae > Pinus > Pinus taeda. The sequence goes on along the minus strand of APFE031311353.1, from coordinate 9,340 downwards.
AACAACATGCATTTCTTCCAATATAATGAACATGAGGAGGCATATTTAAATGGCAGGAAACATAACTCGTCATTACTCAAATAGTAATACTATATATCAAGCTATGATATTTACTATGGTAAACAACGTTGAGTTTATGCATCTAAAATCTCTCAAAAATTGATTGAAACAAATGTCACAAGTAATGGTGGAAGGACATGTGCAGGTAAAACTCATTTGTAATCGATATATATATCGAAAGGTCTACATCAGATGGAAATACTATGGGAGCCTGTAAATTTTGAGACAACTACTTGTGAATGAGGAAATAATATTGTAAAATGTACTAATACACTGAGGACAATGTAAACTTAAGGGGTAGCATATGTAACAATCATCCCCTGTATGTAAAACTTTTCTAACCTAAGCTAACAAAAACTAGGTCTGATGTGTAACAAAAAAAGTAAACACTCTATTATGAAATAAATAAAATAATTAATCACTTGGAAAAGTGAGACACTAAGAGATGAGATTCTTGCCAAATCCCATTGGTGAATGGGAATGGATAATTATTTCATGATAAGACTTCCAGATCCAAATCTAGATGAGCTTAATGGACTTGGAGATAAATATCCATTAAGCTACTTAGCTGGAGTGATCTGATAATCACCCTATGAGTGACCTCAGTTGAAGATTTATTAAACAAAAGGTATTACAGACTCATGTGCTGGTGTGTGTTCTATGTTATTTAAGCAACAGATCGATCAGATTGCCAATACACAGACATTTAAATGGAAAGACAACAGAGAAATACAGTAAGCAACGTAAAGACACAAACAGTTTTTAGTAAGGAGTTCACCCTATTCTCCAGGTTACGTCTCCGATCCAGCTTTAGTGGTGGCCTTGTTTTATTGTGTCTTTCAGCAGAGAAATTACAACACAGGGAATCAATATGAGTTCTCCTGAATCACATTTTGCTTGGCAGGGTTGTTCTTGGATTCCCCAAGCCACTCGAAGTCACAAACTCTTTTTCTTCCTACCACCTCTATGACCCTTGGTCTACAGTGGAAAGAGTCAAAAGTGATGCTCAGTCTGGACAGATTCCTCTATGGGAAGCCTTGAATCTTCAAGCTCTCCAGTGCTTGATGCCTCCTGTGGTCAGCTCAGCCCTCTGTCTCCTCTACTTGGCTTTACTATTCTCTGTGTTCAGTCCTCTCCAGGTTCACTGTTCACTGTCTCTCTTGGTCGCTTGGACTCCTCTGAATTCAGGTTCCTAATCAACTCCTCTTCTATTCGACTGTCTCTGTTCATGGCTTTAGCCATTCGATCCCTATGCCTGTTCGGTTCCTCTCCTACCTACGTCGATTCTCCTTCCGTAGCTGTGCTTGGATTTCCCTTTTCGGCGTCAACATGAACCCCGAGGGAGTGGCCACGTGTCCCCATCTAACTAGTGCCAGCATGCTTCGTCGGTTCGTTTCTTTAGTTACATCGTGGATGCATTCTTCCTCTACCATGGTGGTCAAACAGACTCCAAATCCCTTTAGAACGCAACTTAATTCCCTGCTTATTCCTCTTCTTTCCATCGGGTGCAATCTCAGCCATCCAATATGGGCTCCTCAAGATCCGACGTCATACGCACATAGAGCGCGGTTGACTTGCTTGATCGATAGCGGGTGATCAACGACGATTTTCTCTCACCTCCACCACCACGCATCGATTGGTGTAGGGAATTGCTTCGCTCCTATCCAAAACCTCTTACCGTTAATGAGTGCCCTGATCAAAACCACCAGTTTCGAGAGCATGGGTCCCGCCTTCGTACTTTAACACTTTTAACTTTTCCCGCTCGCGGTCCTCCGGTTCCCCCACACGACCAAGTGCTCGGGCTTTCCAATTTTGGCCCTGCTCGTCCAGCTAGGCACTAATTGTGCATCGAAAATCATCTCCTTTTCCCAATCCAGGGCTCCAAGGGGCTACTTTGACGTCCGCACAGTCTCCATGGGCCTCGGTCAGTGTGCTTTGACCGAGGTCCTCGCCGTTCCATGCTGGCTGTCATTGCCACGGGTTCAGGGTGTTCTTGATGTTGTTTTGGACTCTTTAAAGATTTGTTTCATCCTGATACAATCAAGGTGCTTTGACAGTCGTTTATGGATCTGATTCGGATCACTGCCTTCCCACTGAAAAAACTTTTGGACCACCAAAAGCTAGTTTTCTTCAAGCATCGACTAAGTGAGGAAACCGTTGTCTCACTTTTCTAATGTCAATCCACTTCGCATTGCTCAAATTCGAACCTTTAAGCCCAATCCTGAGATATTCCACTTGTCCACTGCACGTCGTCCTCACCTTCCTATCCAGCACTGTGTCTTCCTATAATTCACTAAGATATTTAGGTAGTACGTCATCAACAGAAGGTAGTTGACTCTTCTCTTCAGGGTCCTCAATCATTGAAGGTTCAAACAACCTCAAGCAATCTGTGTTCACGATTGAGTAGATGTGCATGTAAGCTGGTAGATCAAGGAAAAAAGCATTTTCACCACTATCCTCAAGTATCCTGAAGGGTCCATACCTGATAGGTTTTAACTTTTTACCTTCACCTTGCATCCTGTCCTTGCTGATATACAGCTAGGCAAGGTTTCCAACTTGAAAACTATGCTCCATCTGATGCTTATCATGCCTGGCCTTGTACTTTACCTAACTCTTTTCTAGTTGTTCCTATACTGCCTGTTGGATCTCCTGGATCTGTTCAATAAGCCTAGTCGCCTTGTCCACATCACTGTGTCTATCAACCATGGTATCGTTACCAAAGACAAAATCCAGAGGAGACCTTGGTATGAAACCAAAACAGGTCTCAAAAGGAGATCTCTATGTAGAAGAGTGTTTGGCTCTATTGTAAGCATGCTGCACATAACACAAGTGTTCATCCCAAAGCTTAGGATGTTTGCTGCAATATCCTCTCAGTAACTAGATCACCGTCCTATTAACTACTTCTCTCCAACCATCTGTTTGTGGGTGAAAAGCTATTCTTTTCTTAAATTTGGTGTCCATTAGTTCCCACAGACTGGACCAAAACTTCCCCACAAATCAGGTGTCTCGATCAGATACAATAGAAGTGGGTAATCCAAAATGAACCCATACTTGTTCAAAGAATAATTTTGCATTTTGTTCAGCTGTAATATGTTTACTACAGGGTATCAAAATACACATTTTGCTGAACCTATCCACAAAAACATATAGATAATCATGACCTTTCCTAGATTTAGGCAGTCCTCCAACGAAATCCATGGAAATGCTTTCCCAAGGGTGATAAGGAACTAGCAATGGAGTGTACAAGCCTAGTTTTCTATTGCTGGGCTTGCTTTTAACACTCATAGCACACCCCTTTCCATATCTAGAAACTCTCTCACTCATTTTCGGCAAATAGCAGAACCTTTGCAGTTCTGCAACTATTTTACTTACCCCAAAGTGACCTGATGTTAGCGAAGTGTGTGATTCCCTAATTATCTTTGCTCTCTTAGTTTGTGGAATGCAAATTTTCCCACAATGATATAAGAGTTGGTCCTTCACATGATAGTCCAATTCTTCTACTCTTTTGCCTTGACTCAAAGTTGCATATACATGTTTAAAATCCATATCCTGAGCATATTGTTCTATGTATCTTTCACGTAGCACAGAATTATGCTTAAGTATCGTAGATGCATTTATAATGGGTCTCGATAACATGTCTGTAACCTTTTTATGTATTCCCTTTTTATATCTGATGACTAAATGAAATTGTTGTAGAAAACCCATCCATCTGTAACGTCTTGATTGCTGCAACTTAGTTTGGGAGTGTAGGTATTGAAGTGTCTCATGATGAGTATGTATTATTGTCTCTTTTCCCATTAAGTAATGTTTCCACTTTTTCACACTCTGAACTAATGCATACAATTCTTTATCATATGTAGGATAATTAACTACTGCAGGATTAAAAGTCTCAAAATAATAACATACGGGTTTACTGTGTTGTGTCAACACTGCTCCCATGGCATAGTCACTAGCATCAATTTGGATCTCAAATGGTCTTTGTAGATCTGGCAGTACTAGTACAGGTGTTGTACTAATTTTTTCTTTCAAGGTGTCGAAGGAGTTTTGTTGTTTGCCTCCCCACTGAAACACCTTGTTCAATCCTATCAAAGCATGTAAGGGAGCTGCAATTGAGGAAAATTTTCAAATGAACCTCCTCCAATATTTTGTTGTTCCTAAGAAGCTTCTCACTTCTGTAGCAGACTTGGGTTTAGTCCAGTTTACAACGACTACCACTTTAGAGGGATCTATTTTCAATTCACCTTCCCCTACGATGTGACCCAAATAATTTAGAGAGGTTGTGCCAAATTCACAGTTGGAGAGTTTAACGTAAAGTTCTTCTCTTTTTAAAACATCTAATGTCTTCTTAACATGCTTTAAATTTTCTTCCGACGTTTTACTAAAAATTAGAATGTCATATAGATACACAATAAAAAAATCATCAAGAAAAGGTTTGAGTACATCATTCATTAATATCATGAAAGTATCAGGAGCATTAGTTAGGCCAAAAGGCATAACTAGCCATTCATACAATCCGTGCTTTGTTTTGAAAGAAGTCTTCCATGCATCTTGTTCTGCAACTCTGACCTGGTGGTATCCATTATGCAAATCTAGCTTGGTAAAATAAACAACTTCCTTCAATTGATCTAAAAGAACATCTATGCGAGGAAGGGGATAATGATTTTTGATTGTTATCTTATTCAGTGCTCGGTAATCAATGCACATTCTCCATGCGCCATCTTTATTTCTCACCAAAACGATTGGTGACCCACATGGTGATGTGCTAGGCATGATGAACCCTTTCTCGAGCAACTCCTACACCTGCTTCTTGATTTGAGAATTCTCTAAAGGAAACAACCTGTAAATCCCAATGTTAGGCAAAGGAACATCTTGCTGCAAAATAATATCATGTACTATTCCCTTTTTGGGTGGCAGACATTTAGGTTCCTGAAATAAGACATCATACTCTGAAACAATTTTTCCTATATCAGCTTGCTCATCAGCATTACAACCCTCAAATACATTGGTTTTATCAGTTTTTTTTTCCTTTACAACCATCAATAAGAACTGTTTGTATGAATTTATCATTCTTTTCATATGTCCTGAGTTTATGAGAGTATAATTATTCTTGAGCTTATGAGCTCTTACAAATTATTCAATTCCATCTTTAACAAGTAGATACCTGTTCTCAGCTCTATAGAAAATAGCCTTTCTGTCATACAAGTAAGGACTTCCTAAAACAATTCCACATATATCCAAAGGAATTACATCTAACTCAACCTCATACAAATGCTGACCCAAAAGAAAACTTGAATTTGCACTATCTAGTCACTTGTAGTTTTGCTTTATCATTCAACCAACCTAATGGGTATGGCTTCTTATGAGGTGTAGTTTCTAACCCCAATTTCTTTACAATTGCTTTAGAAATTATATTTACTTGTGAGCCACTATCAAACAAAGTATCAATCTTTTGATTTTTGGAAACAACTCAAATATGGAAAAGCTCATGTCTTTTTCTCTCATGTTCTTCATCAATAATAGATTGAGCAGAATTACTAGTAGATGCTTCATAATTATTACCTTTTATGCCTGTGGCTGCAATGATTATTTCATCTCCCGAGTCTAACCCCAAATCTTTCTGAATAGCTGCAACAATCTTGTTCTTCTTGAGCTTGAACTTCTTAGGTCTTAGCTCTGGATGTAGAATCCAACAATGCTCATTATCATGCCCCTCCTTTTTACAGTGAGTGCATGAAGCTTTTCCTTTCTGTGTAGTGTTAGCCTTCCTTGGTTTCGACTTCTGCTTTCTTTCCTCCTTTCTCTTGCTTACAGTGGGTTGGGATGGTCTCCCAACTTCTGGATTTCCATTCTTTCCTCTAGCTTCTAGATAAGTAGCTTGTAGAGATACCTCATCTATACTAGTGGGATTAAACATGAGGATGGTATGCCTCATGTAGCTGTGTAGACCACCAATGTACTTCAAAAGAGTTTCTAGTGAGTCTAATGAGATGCCCAACATCAATGCTCTCTTTCTAAACTCTTGAGTATACCCTTGCACACTTTGCCCCTTCAACTGCCAAAGAGTTTGCCAACTCATCATGGCTTGTTGCATGTAGGCCAATGGATAGAACTACTTTTTGATTGCAACAACAAATTCACTCCACACAGAGATGGTCTTACCATGCTTCTTCATATCGGCTTGGGTTCTGCCTTCCCACTAAACCAAGGTAGTGCCTCCTAAGTGTAGGCTTGCCAGTTGTATCTTATTCTTGTCTGAGTCTATGTTCTGTACTCTCCAATACACATCAATTTGTCTAATCCAATTGTCCAATTTTTCAACATTTAGCTCTCCATCATATATGGGAAAATCAAATTTAACATCCAATTTAATCAAAGATGCTTTCTTATTATGCATAGGGCTATTAGGAGGTGTAGGAAAGCTTTCTTCTTTCCCCTTTTCTTTTGAGTGGTCATGAGAATGAGACTCATCTTCTTCGTTATCTTGTTTAGAGCCTCATGAATCTTCATCCTTATGCTTTCTAAAGTCCCTATACATTTCTTCTACCATAGACTTTATAGCTAGGAAACTTTGTATGAATTGACGGTCTGGCCCTATAGAACCTTCCTCTGACATTGTCTTCCGAGAATAGACTCTCCCAATTTCAGGATTAGTTTCCACTAACTCTCCTTCTCCTAATTTGAGCTTTGATCTAGTGAGCATTCATAGTGAAACCAACACAAGCTTGTCTAACCTTACAGCCTAATGCTCTGATATCACTTGATATGATAATCACCCTATGAGTGACCTCAGTTGAAGATTTATGAAACTAAATGTATTACAGACTCATGTGTTGGTGTGTGTTTTGTGTTATTCAAGCAACAAATCGATCAAATTTCCAATAAACAGGCATTCAAATGGAAAGACAACAGAGAAATATAGTAAGCAACGTAAAGACACAGATAGTTTTTAATAAGGAGTTCACCCTATTCTCCAGGGTTACGTCTCCGGTCCAGCTTCAGTGGTGGACATGTTTTATTGTGTATTTCAGTAGAGAAATTACAACACATGGACTCAATATGAGTTCTTGTGAAGCAGATTTTTCTTGGTAGGGCGGTTCTTGGATTCCCCAAGCTAATCACAGTTCACAAACTCTTTTTCTTCCTACGAGCTCTGTGACCCTGAGTCTACAATGGAAAGAGTCAAAAGTGATGCTTAGTCTGGATAGATTCCTCTATGGGAAGGCTTGAATCTTCAAGCTCTCTCGTGCTTGAGGCCACGTGTCGTTAGCTCAGCCCTCTATCTCCTCTGCTTGGCTTTACTATTCTCTGTGTTCAGTCCTCCTCTCCGGGTTCACTGTTCACTGTCTCTCTTGGTCGATTGGACTCCTCTCAATTTGGGTTCCCAATAAACTCCTCTCCTACTCGACTGTCTCTGTTCATGGCTTTAGCCATTCGATCCCTATGCCTATTCAGTTCCTCTCCTGCCTGCGTCAATTCTCCTTCTACAGTTGTGCCTGGAGTTCCCTATTTGGCGTCAGCATGAACCCCCAGGGAGTGGCCACGTGTCCCCATATAACTGGTGCCAGAATTCTTCGTTGGTTCTTTTCATGAGTGATGTCGTGGATGCATTCTTCCTCCACTGTGGCAGTTAAACGGACTCCAAATCCCTTTAGAACAGGGCTTGATTCCCTGTTGATTATGCTTCTTTGCATCAGGCGCAATCTCAACCATCCGATCTAGGCTCCTCAAGATCTGACGTCATACGCACGTTGAGCGCGGTTGGCTTGCTCGACCGATAGCATGCGATCAACAGTGGTTTTCTCTCACCTTCGCCGCCACGTCTCGATCGGCGTATGGAATCGCTCTGCTCCTATCCAAAACCTCTTACTATTCATGGGTGCCCCCATCAAAACCACCAATTTCTAGAGCGTGGGTCCACGCCTTCATACTTTAGTGCTTTTACCTTTTTCTGCCCGCAGTCCTCCGGTTCCCCCATGCGACCGAGTGCTCGGGCTTTCCCATTTTGGCAGTGTTCGCCCGACGATGCGCTAATCGCACATCGAAAATCACCTCCTTTTCCCGATTTGGGGCTCCCAAGGGCTACTTTGACCTCCACACAATCTCCATGGGCCTCGGTCCGTGCACTTTGAGCAAGGTCCTCGTCATTTCACGTTGGCCGCCATTGCCACTGGTTCAGGGTGTTCTTGATGTTGTTTTGGACTCTTTAAAGATTTGTTTCGTCCCGATACAGTCAAGCTCCTTTGACAGTCATTTATGGATCTAATTCGGATCATGGAGAAAGATGCTAAGTTAAGAAAAAACATAAAAGCATTGTAGGATATAAAGGCAAGATTTTATCAGGAAAAGCCTCGTAGGAGATAAAGGCGCGATTTTTGGGAAAATCCTACGTAAATGTATAAAAAATATCAATAAAAGAGGGACGCCTATAATGGAAAACTTATCATAAAAGAGGGTATTAAATACCCATTGCAGAGATCAACATGAGGCAGTTGATCCATGGCAAGAATTCTTGACTAAAGGGTGTGTTATCACTCAGAATTTTCTCTTGAAGTTATAAGAAGATAGAAAATTACCTAGGTAACCACAAACCATCTTTTAGGCTTAGGCTCTAGCCAGGCTAAGTCCAGAGAGGGCACTCACTTTATGATTTAGCTTTGTTTTTGCTAGGATATTAGGCTAGTTCTGAAAGGCTTAGGGGGTTTTTTATTTGTATTGAGATTGCGTGGTGGGGATCTTTAAATAGATGGATAGAATGATGTCTCTAGACCATTGGGCATATGGAGTCGAAATAAAGGTAGCAGAACTAGATCAACTCACTAAAGGGAATGTTAAAAGGGCAAGATAGCAGAGTAGAGTGCAGGTTGTTAGGCTAGATTGATGGAAAATGTTTTAGCTAGGGTGAGAGAGAAATGAAGAACTCTAAAACCAGGATTGAAATGAAGGACAAGGGGCTAATTGGGAACAAATGGCAATTAAGAATCATTTGCTATAGATTAAAAGAAATAACCTAAACTAAGGAGCAACTAAGAATTCCTTAACTTAGATTATTTGTAGAAAACATAGATTTGCCTAACTGTTATAGTAGAGTGTAATTAAACGAATTCTAATATAATACCTCCATTTATGGTAACCATATTTATATCAACAATATGAGAACTTCAAAAAACAACATCAATGATAGAAAATACTTGTCTACACTTCGCTCTGCACATGAACCATTGAAATATCTTGTCTTTATTCAGCAAACCAGCTTGATGGCTAAGTTAATGCTCCAATAGCT
>APFE031311322.1:72317-179744 GCA_000404065.3 Pinus taeda | reverse complement strand
TGAGCCTAGATCATTGGATGAGGTCATTCGGAAGCTAAAGCATTGCTATAAGAAATCAAAGCGTAGATCTAAGACTAAGATGAACTGGAAAGATAATCCAAAGAATAAAGGAAATTGGGACAAGAAGCAATCGAACTCAAGATACAAGTAACAAAAAGTATGTGACATCACATAAGAAGTTAGATGCATCTGATAGAGGACAAGGATTTCAATCTAAGGAGCAAAACAAGGGTTATGGTTGGAATCCCGATGAGGAGTGCACTAGCGGATTCTTGGAGTCATTGAGGTATGTGCCTTAACTCAAGGAGGAGAAGGCCAATATCCAATGATTCATCAATGGGTTACCAGTAGCGTTCAAGGACAAGATTGAGTTTGATGAGCCTAGATCATTGGAGGAGGTCATTAGGAAGCTAAAACATTGCTATAAGCAATCAAAGCGTAGATCTGAGACTAAGATGAACTGGAAAGATAATCCAAAGAATAAAGGAAATTGGGACAAGAAGCAAACGAACTCAAGATACAAGTAACAAAAAGAATGTGACATCACATAAGAAGTTAGATGCATCTGATAGAGGACAAGGATTTCAATCTAAGGAGCAAAACAAGGGTTATGGTTGGAATCCCTTGCAGTTTTGGACTTGTGGAGGAGAGAATCACATGAGGGTTTGTCCACAACATCAGGGTGGTAGATCGTAGATCTACAGTGCTCATAAGGCACAGATAATTAGAGATGTTGGCCAGAGTATTCCATGGATCTATGCAGCATTGGAAAATAGGTAGGCACATCACCAATCACCTATTATCGAGATGGACAGTAAGATTTGTGATGAATTTGTTTCTATTTTGATTGACCCTTGATCTAATTATAGTTATGTTATTCCTGACCTGGTGGATAAGTGTGGTTTGAATAAATAAGTGCATGTAGAATATTGGTTAGTGCAGTTGGTTACAAGTACAAAGAAGAGAGTTAATCATTGGGTAAGAGCTTGTGCATTTGAGTTGAAAGGTATGCCTACATCAACACATTTGACTGTATTGTTGTTGGGATCATATAGTATGTTGTTGTCCATGGACTGGTTGTATCTTCATAGGACCAAGGTGGATTGTTATGACAAGGTTATTGAGTGCATGGATGGCAATGGAGAACAAAGAGTCTTGCAGGGTATGAAGAAGGCAACATCAGTTATAATGGTGACAACTATGCAGGCTAATCGTAGTCGCATGAAAGGGTGTGTGTTATTCACAATGCATATTTATAGTGACAAAGGTAAGGAAATTGAGGATGCAGATGTCTTGAGTAGGTACCCAACTCTACAATAGTTTTAGGATGTGTTTCTGACAGATATTTCAAAATTGTTGCTTCACAAGGAAGTCAACTTTTCTATTAAGTTGGTACTAGGGGAAACACCAGCATCAAAGGCACCTTACAGGATGAGCACCCCAGAGTTAGTGGAGTTGAAGTTGAAATTGAAGGAAATGCTTGACAAGGGATACATTAGGCCAAGTGTGTCACCTTGGGGTGCACTAGTGTTGTTTGTGAAGAAGAAGGATGACACTCTCAGGCTATGCATTGATTAAAGGCAATTGAACAACGTGACCATCAAGAATAAGTATTCATTCTTGAGGATTGATGACTTGTTTGATCAGTTGAAAGGAGCAGCAGTGTTCTTGAAGATTGATTTGAGATCAGGATATCATCAGGTACGCATTAAAGAAGAGGACATCTACAAGACTTCTTTCTGGATCAGGTATGGGCATTCTGAGTTTTGTTGTAGTTCCATTTGGTTTGACTAATGCTCCAACTACTTTTATGTGCTTGATGAATAGTGTGTTGTGTCCTTCTTTGGACAAGTTTGTTATTGTATTCATTGATGATATATTAGTATATTCTAAAAATGATGAGAACATGTCGAACACTTAGCAACAATATTGAGATCGTTGAGAGAGCATCAGTTGTATGTTAAGATCAGTAAATGCAGTTTCTTTCAAGCAAAGGTACATTACTTTGGACATTTTGTTTCCAAGGAAGGCATAGCAATGGATCCGAAAAAGATAAGGGTTATCATGGAGTGGGCAACTGCTAGGAATGTGGACGAGGTAAGATAATTCATGGGGTTAGCAGGTTATTACAAAAGGTTCTCAGGAACTTATCACAAATTTCTTAGCAGTTGCCCACTCCATGATAACCCTTATCTTTTTCGGATCCATTGCTATGCCTTCCTTGGAAACAAAATGTCCAAAGTAATGTACCTTTGCTTGAAAGAAACTGCATTTACTGATCTTAACATACAACTGATGCTCTCTCAACGATCTCAATATTGTTGCTAAGTGTTCGACATGTTCTCATCATTTTTAGAATATACTAATATATCATCAATGAATACAATAACAAACTTGTCCAAAGAAGGACACAACACACTATTCATCAAGCACATAAAAGTAGTTGGAGCATTAGTCAAACCAAATGGAACTACAACAAAACTCAGAATGCCCATACCTGATCCAGAAAGAAGTCTTGTAGATGTCCTCTTCTTTAATGCGTACCTGATGATATCCTGATCTCAAATCAATCTTCAAGAACACTGCTGCTCCTTTCAACTGATCAAACAAGTCATCAATCCTCAAGAATGAATACTTATTCTTGATGGTCACGTTGTTCAATTGCCTTTAATCAATGCATAGCCTGAGAGTGTCATCCTTCTTCTTCACAAACAACACTAGTGCACCCCAAGGTGACACACTTGGCCTAATGTATCCCTTGTCAAGCATTTCCTTCAATTTCAACTTCAACTCCACTAACTCTGGGGTGCTCATCCTGTAAGGTGCCTTTGATGCTGGTGTTTCCCCTAGTACCAACTTAATAGAAAAGTTGACTTCCTTGTGAAGCAACAATTTTGAAATATCTGTCAGAAACACATCCTAAAACTATTGTAGAGTTGGGTACCTACTCAAGACATCTGCATCCTCAATTTCCTTACCTTTGTCACTATAAATATGCATTGTGAATAACACACACCCTTTCATGCGACTACGATTAGCCTGCATAGTTGTCACCATTATAACTGATGTTGCCTTCTTCATACCCTGCAAGACTCTTTGTTCTCCATTGCCATCCATGCACTCAATAACCTTGTCATAACAATCCACCTTGGTCCTATGAAGATACAACCAGTCCATGGACAACAACATACTATATGATCCCAACAACAATACAGTCAAATGTGTTGATGTAGGCATACCTTTCAACTCAAATGCACAAGCTCTTACCCAATGATTAACTCTCTTCTTTGTACTTGTAACCAACTGCACTAACCAATATTCTACATGCACTTATTTATTCAAACCACACTTATCCACCAGGTCAGGAATAACATAACTATAATTAGATCAAGGGTCAATCAAAATAGAAACAAATTCATCACAAATCTTACTGTCCATCTCGATAATAGGTGATTGGTGATGTGCCTACCTATTTTCCAATGCTGCATAGATCCATGGAATACTCTGGCCAACATCTCTAATTATCTGTGCCTTATGAGCACTGTAGATCTACGATCTACCACCCTGATGTTGTGGACAAACCCTCATGTGATTCTCTCCTCCACAAGTCCAAAACTGCAAGGGATTCCAACCATAACCCTTGTTTTGCTCCTTAGATTGAAATCCTTGTCCTCTATCAGATGCATCTAACTTCTTATGTGATGTCACATTCTTTTTGTTACTTGTATCTTGAGTTCGTTTGCTTCTTGTCCCAATTTCCTTTATTCTTTGGATTATCTTTCCAGTTCATCTTAGTCTCAGATCTACGCTTTGATTGCTTATAGCAATGTTTTAGCTTCCTAATGACCTCCTCCAATGATCTAGGCTCATCAAACTCAATCTTGTCCTTGAACGCTACTGGTAACCCATTGATGAATCATTGGATATTGGCCTTCTCCTCCTTGAGTTAAGGCACATACCTCAATGACTCCAAGAATCCGCTAGTGCACTCCTCATCGGGATTCCAACCATAACCCTTGTTTTGCTCCTTAGATTGAAATCCTTGTCCTCTATCAGATGCATCTAACTTCTTATGTGATGTCACATACTTTTTGTTACTTGTATCTTGAGTTCGATTGCTTCTTGTCCCAATTTCCTTTATTCTTTGGATTATCTTTCCAGTTCATCTTAGTCTTAGATCTACGCTTTGATTTCTTATAGCAATGCTTTAGCTTCCGAATGACCTCCTCCAATGATCTAGGCTCATCAAACTCAATCTTGTCCTTGAACGCTACTGGTAACCCACTGATGAATCATTGGATATTGGCCTTCTCCTCCTTGAGTTAAGGCACATACCTCAATGACTCCAAGAATCCGCTAGTGCACTCCTCATCGGTCATAGATCCCATCTTCAACTCATAGAATTATTTTGCCTTGTCGTCATAGTATCTCTCCGATAGATACTTCTTCCTAAATAGTCTCTCAAAGTCATTCCAAGTTAACTCCTTTTCATAAATACCTTTGACATTCTTTACATCTTCCCACCATATATATGCTTTACCTTTAAGATTGAATGTAGTTATTATGGCCTTTATGTTTTCTAAGTAATCATGCAATTTGAAGAACTTATTCATACCAAGCAACCATGCTTCTACATCATTTGACTTCTTGATTTCCCCATCAATTGTAGGTGGCTTTGCTTTCTTTAACTCATCTGAAAAATATCCCCTGTCACTCATCCTGTAAGGATGATAACGATGATGACCATGATACTTGTCTGAACCAGAACTAGAGTAAAGCCCGTGTCCATTACCTCGTCTATTAGGTTTATCCAAGAATCTGCAATCTCTGATCGTGTCATCTCTATCCAACCTGTGCCCATCATGTAACTTGATACATTAATTAATGATTTAGTAGACATAAGTACTTCTTATGATGATGCAAAGAAGGAGCTCAAAGAAATTTTAAAATGGTAAAACAGTGAGGAGGGTAGAAACTCAAATGAGCCAAAGATTGATGAAAGACAGGCCAATATTTTTCTTGAAAGTTGGAAAGCAAGCATTCGTGTAACTTAGAAGTCTCCCAGTGATGCCTGGGATATCTCTAATCTCACAATAGAAGCGGTGAATGTCTCATTGCTTGAGGCCCATCTAATTGCAAAACACATCAAGGATTCCTTGCCAAACATGCAAAGATTACAAGAGGAGTGGAATTAGAAAGAGAAGGATGTTATCAAGGAGATCGAGTAATAGAAAAAGGTAAATCTGGATGACAACTAGCGTTTTTTTGGTAAAGCCCCATAACCATTGGTTGCTATTAAAAGCACTAACAAACAACACCAATCAAATTCTTCCATGATTGAAAGCAACTACCTTTAGTTTCCATATGCTAATGAAGCCCTAGGTTACTCCATAAGTGGCACCGCTACTCGAAGTCCATAAGCATTGGAAAGGCATTGTTGGTTCAAGTTCAACGACCCCAGTTTAGTTATAACAAATTCCTTTTCATGCATATTTTGTTAAGTTTAGTTAAGCTTTACTTGAGATTTGTTTTATCTCCTATTTTTTGTAAAAACTCTTATAAATACCCCTTTCATGCTTTTAGAAAGGGGTTTTGGATTTTTTTGAATGAAATTGAAGCTTCTGTTGCACTATTGTACTTAGCTTTAGCTTATATATATCTGAACCATTACAGTTCTGGAGATGAATAGATTGATATCGGACCTAGTACTTTTATCTTGTCTGTGTGGATTCCCTGCACTTATTTTTGAATAGGTAATTGAAAACCCATTTGAACCAGTCAGAACCGCCAATTTCAACCGAAGAAAGGTCTAATTGGGGCCTTGACCAGGTGGATTCCCTGAATGTTGATGATGTTAATTTTGGCCATCAACACTTCCATGCATAAAAAATGATGCCAAACAATAATTTATATGTACAAATGTGTGAAAGCAATTTTGGAAGTTGATGTGAAATGGTAGTGATAATTTATATGTACAAATGCGTGAAAGTAGTTATGGAAGTTGACATGAAATGATAGTTTTCATCGACATATACTTGAAAGCATGTGTCGAAATTGACGTTCTGAGTAACACTTTTCATTTTTGAATGTATTTGTCCATTAATCTCTAGTTTAACCCATATAAAATAGTAAAATTGTCGTCTTTAAAGTTTATATTTATATGCAAGGAAAGAATAGACCATTAAAATAATTGATACATTAAAAATTACTAAACATTCATCATATATAACAAGAGTTCAAGTCACATTACAGATACTGAATCCGAGCAACAACATGGTTTGTCATGGCATGCACTCTCCTAATGTCTTGAATTTACTATCAACATTAAACAACCTGAAGTTTTTTATTTTTGTTTAAAATGTGCATAATTTTGAACTTGTGATCAACTCACGAGTGTAAAGTTTAACAAAATTTTGAATTTTGAATGATCGTGTGAATGAGTAGAAGAGATTGACAATGATGGAGCATAGAAAGAGAAGGGTGGGAGGAATAGATATTGATGGGAAATCCAATGACAAATTAGATTGGATTGTTGTGTATTTTTTATTTCAGTTTCATGGTTAATTTGCCTAAGGAAAAATTTATGATATGCAAGAATATACAAAAAATTTGTTGTCTTATCCCCAATTTTTGTTGCTCCAAGGCTTACTCCCCTTCCTTTTTTTTTCTCCATACAGTAGCCCATATGTAAGGGTACAATATACAAAGAAATTTTAAAATGGTAAAACAATGAGGAACGTAGAAACTCAAATGAGCCAAAGATTGATGAAAGACAAGCCAATATTGTTCTTGGAAGTTGGAAATCGAGAATTCGTGTAACTTTGAAGTCTCTCAATGATGCATGGGATATCTCTAATCCCACAGTAGAAGAGGTGAATGTATCCTTGCTTGAGGCCCATCTAATTGCAAAACACCCTGAGGATTCCTTGCCAGACTTGCAAAGATTACAAGAGTGGAATTAGAAAGATAAGGATGTTGTCAAGGAGATGGAGTAATTGGAAAAGGTAAATCTGGATGACAATTGACGTTTTTTGGTAAAGCCCCACAACCATTGGTTGCTATTAAAAGCACTGACAAACAACACCAATCAGATTCTTCCATAATTGAAAGCAACTATCTTTAGTTGCCATATGCTGATGAAGCCCCAGGTTCCTCCATAAGTGGCACTGCTACTCGAAGTCCATAAGCGTTGGAAAGACACTACTGGTTCAAGTTCGATGACCCCAGTTTAGTTATAACAAATTCCTTTTCATGCATATTTTGTTGAGTTTAGTTAAGCTTTACTTGAGAATTATTTCATCTCCTATCTTTTTGTAAAAACTCTTATAAATACCCCTCTCATGCTTTTAGAAAGGGGTTTTGGATTTTTTGAATGAAAGTGAAGCTTCTGTTGCACTATTGTACTTAGCTTTAGCTTGTATATATATATATATATATAACCATTATAGTTCTCGAGATGAATAGATTAATATCGAAACTGGTACTTTTATCTTGTCTGTGTGCATTCTTTCTTTAAAAGAATACACACACACACACACACACACACACACACACACACACTTTCATACTGATTTTGTCACTTATCACTTTTGAATGTGTCAAGAATTATTTTAATTGCAGAGAACAATATTTTCGAATTGTCATATGTGGAGAGCTTAATATTGTTTTGATTAACTATTTAATCAAAACAATAACTTAAATTGATATTCTTATATTGTTTTATAGTAATCTTTATTATTGTGAATCAATATTGTCATTTCACCAAATGTGATTCATATGTAGGGTAAAAATGACAGTATATATTATTTTTACATAATTAAGTTTTCACATATCACTTTTATAATCATTTTATCACCTATTTCACCTCACGTGCACTTATTTTTGAACGTGTAACTGAAAACCCATTTGAACCAGTCATAACCACCAATTTCAACCGAAAAAGGGTCTAATTGGGGCCTTGATCGGGTGGATTCCTTGAATTTTGATGATGTTAATTTTGGCCATCAACACTTCCATGCATAAAAATGATGTCAAACAATAATTTACATGTACAAATGTGTGAAAGCAATTTTGGAAGTTGATGTGAAATGATAGTGATAATTTATATGTACAAATGCGTGAAAGTAGTTATGGAAGTTGACATGAAATGATAGTTTTTATCGACATATGTTTGAAAACATGTGTCGAAATTGACATTATGAGTAGCACTTTTCATTTTTTAATGTATTTGTTCGTTCATCTCTAGTTTAACCCATATAAGATAATAAAATTGTTGTCTTTAAAGTTTATATTTATATGTAAGGATAGAATAGACCATCAAAATAGGTGATACATTAAAAATTACTAAACATTCATCATATATAACAAGAGGTCAAGTTACATTAAGGATACCGAATCCGAGCAACACCGTGGTTTATCATGGCATGCACTCTCCTAATGTCTGGAATTTACTATCAACATTAAACAACCTGAAGTTTTTTTTATTATTTTATTTTTGTTTAAAATGTGCATGATTTTGAACTTGTGATCAACTCATGAGCACAAAGTTTAACAAAAATTTGAATTTTGAATGATCGTGTGAATGAGTAGAAGAGATTGACAATGAGGGAGGATAGAAACAGAAGGGTGCGAGGAATAGAGATTTATGGGAAATCCATTGACAATTTAGATTGGATTGTTGTGTATTTTTTATTTCAGTTTCATGGCTAATTTTCCTAAGGAAAAATTTATGATATGCAAGAATATACAATTTTTTTTTGTCTTATCCCCAATTTTTGTTGCTCAAAGGCTTACTCCCCTTCCTTTTTTTTTTTCTCCATACACTAGCCCATATGCAAGGGTACAATATAGAAATAAATTTTAAAATGGTAAAACAATGAGGGGGTAGAAACTCAAATGAGCCAAAGGTTGATGAAAGACAAGCCAATATTGTTCTTGAAAGTTGGAAAGTGAGAATTCGTGTAACTTAGAAGTCTCTCAATGATGCTTGGGATATCTCTAATCCCACAGTAGAAGCGGTGAATGTCTCCTTGCTTTAGGCCCATTTAATTGCCAAATGCCTCGAGGATTCCTTGCTAGACATGCAAAGATTACAAGAGGAGTGGAATTAAAGAGAGGAGGATGTTATGAAGGAGATTGAGTAATTGAAAAATGTAAATTTGGATGACAACTGGCGTTTTTTGGTAAAGCCCCACAACCATTGGTTGCTATTAAAAGCACTAACAAACAACACCAATCAAATTCTTCCATAATTGAAAGCAACTATCTTTAGTTGCCATATGTTGATGAAGCCCCAGGTTCCTCCATAAGTGGCACCGCTACTCGAAGTCCATAAGCATTGGAAGGGCACTATTGGTTCAAGTTCAACGACCCCAGTTTAGTTATAACAGATTCCTTTTCATGCATATTTTGTTAAGTTTACTTAAGCTTTACTTGAGATTTGTTTTATCTCCTATTTTTCTTTTTTAACTCTTATAAATACCCCTTTCATGCTTTTAGAAAGGGGTTTTGGATTTTTTGAATGAAAGTGAAGCTTTTGTTGCACTATTGTAGTTAGCTTTAGTTTATATATATATATATCTGAACCATTACAATTCTCGAAAGGAATAGATTGATATCGGCCCTGGTACTATTATCTTGTCATTCTTCTTAAAAGAACATATATATATATATATATATAATTATATATATATATATTATATATATATATATATATTATTCAAATCATAGGAAAGTATACAAGAAGTATACAGCTTGAGTGGGCCTAATGGTTAGAGCATTGTGTTTCCTCCTAAGAGGTCAATAGGTTCAAAACCAGGAAGGGTTTAGAGTATGATGCCTTCCGTAGACTAGCAGTCAACGCTGCGCGGAGGGGTCCTTGTCCCACAAACAAGGGGATCCACACAACCAATTTGGTGTCTGGCTTGGCTGTACCTTTAAAATGGAATATTATTAATGGATGATCATATATATATTATATACTATATATACTATAATATTTATATATATTATATAATATATTTATATAATATATTCTTTCATTTGATTTGGAACATAATATATATATATTATATTTATATATTTCTTTCATATTGATTTGATATATATATATATATATATATAATAATATATTATATTATATTTCATATTTCATATTGATTGAACAGAAAGAAAGAAAGAAAGAAAGAATATATATATTATATATTATATATAATTATATATATATATATATATATATTTCTGATACTTCATATTGATTTTGTCACATTATTCATTTTGAATGTGTCAAGATTATTCTTTAATTGCAGAGACAATATTTTGATTTGTTCTATGTGGAGAGCTTAATATGTTTTGATTAACTATTTTAATCAACAATAACTTAAATTGATATTCTTATATTGTTTTATAGTAATCTTTATTATTATAAATCAATATTACCATTTCAGCGCATGTGATTCATATGCCGGGTAATATAGATAGTTTATATATTATTTTTACATAATTAAGTTTTCACATATCACTTTTATAATCGTTTTATCACTTATTTCACCTCACCTGCACTTATTTTTTAACGGGTAACTAAAAACCCATTTGAAGAAGTCAAAACCACCAATTTAAACTAAAAAAGGTCTAATTGGGGCCCTGACCGGGTGGATTCCCTGAATGTTGAATGTTGATGATGTTTTTTGGCCATCAACACTTCCATGCATAAAAAATGATGTCAAACAATAATTATATGTACAAATGCGTGAAAGCAATTTTGGAAGTTGATATGAAATGATAGTGATAATTTATATGTACAAATGCGTGAAAGTAGTTATGGAAGTTGACATGAAATGATAGTTCTCATCGACATATGCTTGAAAGCATGTGTCGAAATTGACGTTCTGAGTAGCACTTTTCATTTTTTAATGTATTTGTCTATTCATCTTTAGTTTAACCCATATAAAATAATAAAATTGTCGTCTTTAAAGTTTATATTTATATGCAAGGATAGGATAGACCATCAAAATAACTAATACACCCCATTTGTACATTATTTTTCCAATTTTTTCATTCTGGTTTTTTCTTTGAATTGCAGTCTTGCCCTACTTATGGATATGTACTTCTGCATCTACAAAATGTAATTTTGTTATCTCTAATAAAATTACGAATTTTCCTAGGGGAAAAAAACTAATACATTAAAAATTACTAAACATTCATCATATATAACAAGAGGTCAAGTCACATTACAATATTGAATCCGAGCAACACTGTGGTTTATCATGGCATGCACTCTCCTAACGTCTGGAATTTACTATCAACATTAAACGACCTGAAGTTTTTTATTTTTGTTTAAAATGTGCATAGTTTTGAACTTGTGAAAAAAGTCATGAGCATAAAGTTTAACAAAATTTTGAATTTTGAATGATCGTGTGAATGAGTAGAAGAGATTGACAATGATGGAGGATAGAAAGAGAAGTGTGGGAGGAATAAAGATTGATGGGAAATTCAATGACAATTTAGATTGGATTGTTGTGTATTTTTTATTTCAGTTTCATGGCTAATTTGCCTAAGGAAAAATTTATGATACGCAAAAATATACAATTTTTTTTTTCTTATCCCCAATTTTTGTTGCTCCAAGGCTTACTCCCTTCCTTTTTTTTTCTCCATACACTAGCCCATACACAAGGGTACAATATACAAAAGAGCAGTGACATCGCCACTACATGGCTCTTGTTCTTATAAAGATGATTATTTGAGTATTTATTTCATTTCCTTTTAAAGCAACATTATTTCATTTGTGTACGATTATTGTGTGTGTGTGTATATATATATATATATAGAGAGAGAGAGAGAGAGAGAGAGAGAGAGAGAGAGAGAGAGAGAAAATTGTTGTGTATTTTTTTCATGGGTAATTTGCCTAGGAAAAAATTATAATATGCAAGAATATACAATTTTTTTTGTCTTATCACCAATTTTTGTTGCTCCGAGGCTTACTCCTCTTCCCTTTTTTTCTCCCTACTCTAGCCTGTACACAAGGGTACAATTTACAAAAGAGCAGTGACAACCACGTGGCTCTTGTTCTTATAAAGATGATTATTTAAATATTAATTTCCTTTTCTTTTAAAGCAAAGTTATTTGATTGTTGTTTATATATATATTATTATATATAATATATTATATAGACGAAATGACCATTTTCCAAACATTTTTTCTCCTCAATTTTGTCCAAAAGCCGGTAGATTATTTTTTAGAATCACAACTTTAAGCTGTTTAATTGCATAGTTTGAGTGCCTCATGAGTTTTTTAGAGTGGCAAACTCATATATGTAACAATAAATCACAATCTTGCTCGAAATTATATTGCCAGTCTCCAACCAAAGAAGCCTTTCATCTATTAGTTAAATTGTGCTATTTCCTTTTACTAAGTAGATTTTCTATTTTAATTTTAAACAAAACTTATAAAATAGGGAAATGTTTGTCTTGATATATCCTGAAGGAAACTAAACTAGAGATATAACTAAAACTTAATAAGTGACCATTTAAACAATTTATTGATATTCACGAGTGTACAAAAAGAGCCAACTTGTAAATCAAGGCCATTAAGACTATTATCTAGGTAAAAGTTAAATCGAATTAGAAAATTCAAAACATAAAACTAGAGGAAAATCATAATTTGGACTTACAAGAGTCTAAGGCCTTAATAGCTATAGGCTCTTTGTTGCTGCCAGTGGAGTAGCTAGAGATTGGAGGGACGCCAAAGTGAGCTTCCATGCATCCTAATTTGCGATCTAGTGACTACATGGTGAGTTGCATTTTGTCTAACATTAATAAAATTTCATTTTTGGCCTAGTTGCAGTCTAATAGAACTCTGCCCCTTAGAAGCTTGAGATGCCAGTAAATGTCAACAATATACATGTTTTGGCTATATCTGCCACAAGTTAACATGTGTCAAGTAACCAATCACCAATGTCATTTTAAATCTTTGTGTCGGTTAAACAATGCCACTCACTTGCAATCTCACATTTTGCTTGTTCAATTTTTTGTTGCATAAGCTGAGGACTGTGTTCCCTGTATTGTTGGGTGTAGCTCGTTATTGTCACTTATGTATGGGAACCTTCTTGGTCACATAGGGAAGTGGCACCATGACATACTTGGACTTGTTGACAAGGCATGTTTAGCCAAGAGGGACAAAGATACCATGAGCTTGTATCATAAGGGGGTAAATTAAAGCTGACTTGGCTTTGTAGAAGGAGAAGGAGTTGTTAGATGTTGGTGGGCTAAGCAAAGTGAGAGTATGAGAAGCAACAAGGGTCGAAAAAAAAGACTAGGGGGTAGAAGAGAGTGATGAATGACGACAAAGAAGAAGGGGAAAACGACTAACATAAACACAACCTAACAAGGGAGAATCCCAACTAAAATTGTAAACTTCCAAATAGAATTAGAGGAACCTAGAGAACAAGGGATAGGATAACTCGAAATTATAGAGTATAAATAGAAAATCCAAGATAATACCCACCAAAAAATGCATCGACTGGAGCTGGCCTGCTTCATGAATTGCCATGATTCAATTCTCAATCGCATAAGGTGATCAAAAATAAGCGTCCCACATGCATACTGAGACCATTGCATTGTTTTAGAGTTGAAAGCCTCATGAAATGACAAATTGTCATGGAGAGGGTAGCATGGACATGGCCATCCAATGACCGTAAATCTACATGAACATGAGCCATATATTTTCCAAATCACCAACATTAATAATACATTAACTCTGTACTTGAACTAAAACCAATTGCCATTATACTAAATTAAATAAGCATGATATGTCATGCATCGAGTCAATGTTATATCACCTAAAGGCGCCTTGCCACATCCTATCCCATAATTACAAAGCTTGATGACCACTAGACACCCCACTTTTCCCTATCAAACACCCCATCTGCAATTTCATATAATTTATGATATCAAACACCCCATCTGTAATTTCATATAATTTATGATATAAACACTCCATCTGCAATTTCATATAATTTATGAGATATAACCTAGCTAACTAACTATATATAAAATGATTTATCTATATAAATTAAATAAATAAAACATTTATATAAATTAAATAGGTAATATATATTATATATAAAATGGTTTATCTATATAAATTAAATAAACTAAATAAACAAAACATTTATATAAATTAAATATGTAAATGGCTTATCGTATAAATTGAATGTATACAGGAGGAGAAAGATAAGAGATTTTATACCTACAAAAACAAAACCTGTAAAAATACAAAGGAAACCAACACAATCGATACTTCTGAATAGCAAGAGGAGTTAGAGGGTTTTTGCTGCGATGGTGAGAATTAGGGTTTAAGCTGAAATGGTTTAGTAGTATACCATTGCTGCGAAGAGCAGTAACTGAGGCCATTGCATTTTCTACCATGTGGGCATTACGAAGAACAACAAATCTTCTGAGGTAAGTCTGCACGTTTCAATTAGAGCTTTCATTTAACGTCGAATTTCAGTGAATGGATTTCACGATACGCGAGTTTTCATGTATTGAACTTTTGAGAGATTTTGTGTAGCCCCTGCAACATAGAGAATTTTTTACATTAATTTGTCCTTGATGGCAGGGTGCATGGTAAATACCACCATGCCTTCAAAGCTTCTGCAGGCAGACTTCAGAATTGGAAAGACAGTGCAACACACTCGACTTTCACATGCCAGTCTGTCAAAGATGATGTCGTTGGGTTAGGCGAAAAGGTTGGGCCAGCTACTGGAAGAGGCATATCGCATTTCCATTACCAGTACCCCAAATTTGCAAAAGTTGGTCGAGGGTTCACCTCTCAGGTCGAAACAGAGGACAAGGATTCGGCAGTTGCTTCTGAGGATGAGTTTTCGGAGCTGGAGCATCCCGATAACTCTGCTGAAGCTCATATCGATCCTTATTTATCAGAGGCAGAAGGTGAGAAAGAGGAAGTTCACAATGCCACACCGTTGTACCAGGCCATTTTGAGCTGTCAATACTTTGATTTGCCCGCTTCACTTGATCAGTGGCTTGCTGATGGCAATGTTTTAACGAGACGAGAAGTTGCCATCACCTTTGTGCATCTTCGTAAGCGTAGCATGTATAGACGTCTTCTCAAGGTGAGCCTTTGTCTTTTGACTTGTAGCTTTAGTGTTTCTGTTATGCAACTTTATTGTTGCATGTTATGCATTGGTTAATGTGATCAATTAGCCATTGGCTTTTGACTTGTAGCTTTGGTGTTTCTGTTATGCAACTTTGTTGTTATATGTTATGCATTGGCTAATGGATACATGGCTTGGATCAACAGAAGTTGGTTATTAGCAAGATCAAAAGATATTTGCTGCATTTATAACGTGTTTTTTGTTTTTTAAATGATTGGTCACTTCTTTTGGTTTCCTGTTGTTTACTCGAAATATGTTTTAAACTAGCAACAATCCATGGTAGGGTGAAAGCATGTGTTTTCCTCTCCATTTGTTCCACGATTCGGACCAGGTTTCTGAAGATAGTAAGACAGGCTGTAACATACACCCTCGTTTTTTTTGGTTGGTTTTTTTGTTTGAATGTGCTTATAGAAAAGAGAGAGATATGCAGAAGGTTTGTTTGACAATGATAGTACTAGCAGCAATGAAATAACTCAAAAAATATCAATATCTAGGAAAACCCCCAAATTGATATAACTCAGATTTATTTTTGGAGTTGGGATTGCATATATGATCAAATGAACAATACCCATATAACCTAAATGCTTTAAAAACACATTTCAAGCATACCCATTAAATCTGGAAATGCATAAGTCTGATTCTGAATTGAAATCTGCAAAATCATTGTAGCAGCAGTACTGTAGCGAGCTCTAAAATCCTTTTTTCTGCCACAAATAGCCTCAAATCTGCTCAGCAGTAGATATCAAACCAACAATGAAGCCCAGCTGTGATATCTATGTGAAAGCACCAAGATATTCTCCAGAATTATATCTTTCAATAACATGGAGAATGTCGCCAGCAAGGTGTTTCGTCCTCACAAACCAAGAAAACGTAATTTCCTCCAAAAAAAATGGCAATATCAAATATCAAAGCCAACCTATAAAATGAACTCCACAAATTTGCTTTTATAATTCTCCCAAGAAGTTCAACCCTCTTCATCAAGCCATGCGGGACTAACTAAAATTACTTTTAGTCTCCAAATCTAAGGCCTCATTTTTTTTTCTTTCTATTAAATATATCTTTTTAAAGTAAAACATCTCTCACTTAATAAGTAATCCCTATAGTCCTTTCATTACAAATATTAAAATAACGATAAGGTTAAATCTTTGATTTAACTTTATTAATTAATAACTTATTGTTATTTTATTTAAAACCACTGGATAATATAAAACATTGAGATGGTCATCAAAACTGAACCCAATTGGCAATACTAAAATAGTAATCCTGCTAGTTGACCTAGTTAGTGCTTCAAACTGACTTAGTAATAATAGTAAGTATTGGAGAACTATCTAGAATTCATCTTAGAAAAAAGCATCTTGCTTACAATCTTGTTGAGATCTCAGTTGACCATAAAACACTGCCAAACCGCTGGATTAATTACCTCCAAGGTTCCGTAGCCCTAATCCAATCGCCTACGAGAACCAGCTGATGGATTAGAGGTCTACCAACTCTATTGGTTAGGAAGGGGACATTACAACCCACTCTTCCCAAAATTGCTTGTTCTCAAGCAATCTCAGCTCTAGATGTTGCAATATCTGTTCATTTTCCAATGTGGCATCCTCTACTAGCAAGTTCTCCCATTTGAGCAGAAATTTTTAGATGACCCTCTTACAAAGAGTCCTCTCTCTAGTATTAATGATATCACTTGGAATCAATATCAACTTCCCCTCCTCATCTAATGGTGGGAACTCAGATGAGGGAACCATGTTATGACCAAGTGCCTTCTTGAGCTTGGATACATTAAATACATTATGAATGTTGTTGCTAGCTAATAGCTCAAGTTCACCAACCCTCCAAGATACTCTAAGTGGTCCATGAAATCTGGGCTTGAGCTTCTCTGCTCTACTCTTCTTGAGAGTGGATTGGGTAAGTATGCTCATTCTTGCTTTGCAGGCAAGTAGGACACTTTCTAACATACTTAAGGACTTCATTCTCAAGTCCTTTCCATGTAAATCTCTCATGAATTTTGTTGTTAGTTTTAAAGAAATTGGGTGACCAGCCATAGGTGCATCATGAAATGTCTTCAATATATTTACCTTAAGCTGTGAAGAAGGCACTGAATGAATTTTGCCCTTATACATGATCAATTAATTTCCCACTGTATATTTGTCATCGTCTAAGAAACCAGATTCGTTCCCCAGGCCTCATGTGTCCTGAGTCGGGTGAATCAGACACTATTCAGTGGGACACGTGTCCTTCGGATCGTGTCCGAGCGTGTCCCATTGGGACACGTGTCACACTTTTTTGACCTATGCGCGACCATAAAAGGCTGGTTTGGGCCATTCTAACTTCATAATACTCATTCTCTTTTGCTGTGGTGTGTGAGAGAGAAGAGCAAAGGGTGTGAGAGCATTTTGTAGGCGATTCAAGCAAACAGGTAAGTGCATTTTCTCTGTATTTTTTTGCACTTTTATTTAAGCAGTTTGCATGTGCATTTGTTTTACAAATTTGTGCATTTTTTCTTTATTTTTTTACAACATTCATAGCTAAATCAAGGGCAATAGGGAAGGGGAAGAATGTCCCCTTTAGAGATGCCCCTCCTCTTCCAATTTCATCAGAGTCTGCAAGTGTTCCTTCTATTGCAAGTGGGGCTGCACCAACAACTTCAAATGTTGAGGGAAGACAACAACCTTAAGATAACAAATATCCCTTGTGGAAATATGTCACAAGAGAGCAAGGGCCAGGCAACAAGATGAAGGGAGGAGGCAATGTTGCTTGGAAATGCAACTATTGCAAAAATTATTTCATGAGGACATATTACTATGTGAAAACTCATGTATTGGCTTTACCAAGTTCTGGAATTGCAGCATGTACACGGGTGTCTTTAGCTAAGAGGAAGGAAATGGAAAAAGAGGCCAATGTTGGTATGGCAAAAGTGGCTGCAACATCTTAAAAAAACAAGAATGAAGACCACCTTCCATTCTTGAGGAAAAGCAGCAACAAATTTCCATTTAAGAGTTCTGGTGGGGGACAAGCAGCAAAAAGAAAGGCAATGGCACTTGGTCCATTGGACAAGATTTTTCAGAAAGAGAAATGGGAAGAGCTTGACCTCACCATTGTATTTTTTCTATAAGAATTTCATATCCTTTAATGTTGCACGCTCACCTTTATTTATTGAGATGTGTTGAGCTTTAACTCATGGGGCTCCATCGGGGTATGTGCTTCTTGGGTTAGAGAAGCTTAGAACAACATTGTTGATAAAGGCAAAGAAAGAGGTGGACAAAATGTCTTGGACTGCTCAAGCCTATTAAATCAACATGGCCAACATCTGGGGTTATCATTATTTTTGATGGATGGACAAATCCAGCATGACACCCACTCATCAACTTCATGTGTCTTCTTTGAATGGTCCAATTTTCTTGAAATGAGCGGATGCACTTGGACAATACAAGGATGCACAATATATGGGTGAGTTGTTTATTAAAGTTATCGAAGATGTAGGTGTTGATTCTTGTGTGCAAATCATTGTAGATAATGCACTTGTTTGCAAGGTTGCTGGCATGATTGTGGTAGCTAAATATTCACAAGTATTTTGGACACCTTGCATTGTCCATTATTTGAATTTAGCACTTAAATCTATCACTTTTGATGTGCTTTGGATTGGAAGTGTTATTGAGGATGCACGACATATCCACAACTTTGTACAAAATCATACAAATGGTCTGACTATTTACAAGGAGTACACCAATCTATCATTGTGGAAGATTGCGAATACACAGTTTGCCTCTTCATTCATCATGTTGAAGAGGTTGAGGGAGGTCAAGACCGCCCTTAGGGCCATGGTTGTTTCAGAGTTTTGGTCTTTTTGGAGAAAGACAGATCAAACAACCTCAAAAAGAGTGAAGGACACAATGTTAGATGATGCTTGGTGGCAGAGGGTAGATCTACTTATTCAGATCATGGACCCTATCATTTCTTTGCTTCGATTTGTAGATACAAACCAACCCATCCTAGGAGAAGTTTATGAGGGATGGGATTCCATGATTGAGTTTGTGAGGAGCATTATGTTACAGAGTGAGTGCCCTGAGTATGAGGCATCATCAAAGGCCTTCTTTTGTGACTTCATCCTCTTCTTTTGTGACTTCATTCTTGAGTAAAAACAGCAAGAAATTTCCATTTGAGAGTTCTGGTGGGGGACAAGCAGCAAAAAGAAAGACAATGACACTTGGTCCATTGGACAAGATTTTTCAGCAAGAGAAACGAGAAGAGCTTGACGTCACCATTGCATTTTTTTCTATAAGAATTTTATATCCTTTAATATTGCACGCTCACCTTTATTTATTGAGATGTGTTGAGCTCTAACTCATGGGGCTCCATCAGAGTATGTGCCTCTTTGGTCAGAGAAGCTTAGAACCACATTGTTGACGAAGGCAAAGAAAGAGGTGGACAAAATGCCCTGGACTGCTCAAGCCTATTAAATCAACATGGCCAACATTTGGGGTTATCATTATTTTTGATGGATGGACAAATCCAGCACGACATCCACTCATCAACTTCATGTGTCTTCCTTGAATGGTCCAGTTTTCTTGAAATGAGTGGTTGCACTTGGACAATACAAGGATGCACACTATATGGGTGAGTTGTTTATTAAAGTTATTGAAGATGTAGGTGTTGATTCTTGTGTGCAAATCATTACAGATAATGCACTTGTTTGCAAGGTTGGTGGCATGATTGTGGAAGCTAAATATCCACAAGTATTTTGGACACCTTGCATTGTCCATTCTTTGAATTTAGCACTTAAATCTATTGCTTATGATGTGCTTTGGATTGGAAGCGTTATTGAGGATGCATGACATATCCACAACTTTGTACAAAACCATATAAATGGCCTCACTATCTACAAGGAGTACACCAATCTATCATTGTGGAAGATTACGGATACACACTTTGCCTCTTCATTCATCATGTTGAAGAGGTTGAGGGAGGTCAAGACCGCCCTTGGCGCCATGGTTATTTCAGAGTTTTGGTCTTTTTGGAGAAAGATAGATCAAGCAACCTTAAAAAGAGTGAAGGACATAATGTTAGATGATGATTGGTGGGAGAGGGTAGATCTACTTATTCAGATTATGGACCCTATCATTTCTTTGCTTCGATTTGTAGATGCAAACCAACCCATCCTAGGAGAGGTTTATGGTGGATGGGATTCCATGATTGAGTTTGTGAGGAGCATTTTTTTACAGAGTGAGTGCCCTGAGTATGATACATCATCAAAGGCCTTGTTCACCACCATATAGGATATTCTTGTCAGCAGATGGGACAAGAATTGCACACCTTTACATTGTTTGGCTCACTCATTGAACCCAAAATACTACAACCATGAGTGGCTGAATGGTGGAGCTTCTCGCAAATTCCCTCCTCACATCGATGGGGAAATTTCATAGGGGAGGAAAGATGCATTGAGGTGGATTTTTCAGGATAGAGCATCCTCTGATGAGGTGGAGGATGCCTTTGCAGAGTTTTCATTGGTACTAATCGATTTGGAGGATATGATGTGATTAGAGACAGGGGGGCTAAGAAGCCCTATTCTTGGTGGGCAACTCGTGGGGCAACAAGCCCTCCTTTACAACAGCTAGCCATGAGGCTCCTCTCTTATGTGACTTCATCCACTTGTTGTGAGAGGAGTTGGAGCGCATATGGGAATTTGTATAGTGTCAAGTAGAGTAGGCTTGAGCAGTCCAGGGCAAAGACAATGGTGTATGTGCACAACAACCTTCATCTTATTTATAGGTAGAGGGATAAGTGGTTGAAGGGAAAGACAAAGATGTGAGATGTCTTTCCTAATGATATGGGTTTGAACAATAATTTTGAGTTGACGTTGGCCAACTTGGATCTTAATGAGCCAGTGCTAGAGCCTGTCACTTTTGATGATGGTGATATTGTAGAGGGGTCATTCTCCGCACTAACATGCAAAGATGACATTGGATACAGAGGAGGAGGATGCAGCAGAAGAGAGCAGTGGTGACCATGATGATGAGTATAGTGATGTTGATTTTGATAATGAGGATTGATGACTCATGAGCTACCTACTGCCTTGAGGCTTGTAGTTGTTTTGTATTTGCTATTTTTATTTGCCATTGGCATTGCTACTACCTATGTAACACATTTTGATTTTGATGACTCAATGAGAAAACTACAGTGTCTTGTCTTTCTCCTATTGGATCATTGATGAATATGTATTATGTCGCAATTGTATTTGTATGCATAATGTTACTTTATAAAACTTACATCTAGATGAAGATCTATGTTTGAATCAATGAATTTGTATAATGAATGAGAATTTGTGTAAGAAATATCTAATTTTTAATATATATATATATATATACACACATACACACATTTTTTTAATAAAATAATATATAACGTGTTCTGTTACGGGGGGTCAACGTCTCTGTGCTTGACACTCGAATCCTTGTTTTCTTTGTGTCCCATGTCTCTGTGTCAGGTCACTTGGGTCATCGTGAATTGTACCTTCCACAACTTTTGTTTCCCATAAATATTTGGCATACTTTGTTGCAATTAACTCCCTGTAGTCAACAACTACCAATGAACATATGTGAGGCCTCTTGGAAAGCACAACAACTACATTCTTCTTCCCCTTGACATATACAATGTCAAACTCATATGCCTGCAATCTACTGATGCACTTCTGTTGCTTATCATTTAGGTCCTTCTGATTCTTGAAATATTTGATGTTGTTATGATCTATGCTGATGATAAACTTGCCCCCATCTAGGTATGGTATGGATTTAGCCAAGGAATGCATAATGGTCAACATCTCTCTATCATATATTGAGTAACTCCTCTTTCCTCTCCACATAACAAATATCTTGTAGAGACTGCAAAGACCAAAGAATCCCTTAAGTTGGGTGATATTTGTAAGTGTAGGCCATTCTAAATTTGCCTTGATCTTCTCAAGATATACTCTTACTCCCTCTCCACTAATGATATGAGCAAGATAAAGAAGCTTTGTCATCTCGAAGTCTCATTTAGACTCCTTAGTGTATAAAGACTCACTCCCTAAGATGCTTAATGCCTCCTCTAGATGTTGCATATGCTCCTCCCAAGTCTTACTGAAAATCAGGATGTCATCAAAGATTATCAAAACAAATTTTCTCAACTGTCTCTTAAAGACTTGATTCATACAATTCTGAAAAGTGGCTGGAGCATTTGTTAATCCAAAGGGCATTACCAAAAACTCGAAATGCCCAAAATGGCATCTCAATTTTTTTTTCTCAATTTCCTCTTGTCTTCTCCGAATTTGATGATACCTTGACCTTAAATCTATCTAAGAAAAGTTTCATGCCCCCCGCAACTCATCAATCAATTCATCTATCCTAGGAATTGGATACCTATTCTTGGTTGTCTATTTGTTCAGGGCCCTTTAATCAATGCACATCCACATTGTTCCATCCTTTTTTTTACCAACATTACTGTCGATGCCAAAGGACTTATGCTTGGTCTTATGTGCTCCATCTCCATGTTGAATTTCCATGATCTTGGGTCTAGGATAGAATCTTAAAATCTCTAACGCTACCAAACAAAAAATCTCAACAAAATTACTTTGCACAGCGGAATATAAACAACAGTAAATCACACATGCACAAAATATGGACAACCTTTTACAATTTTCAACCCAACTTCGTTATATTAAACAACATATAATACAACAGTCTAGGGCTCTCGTACGAGGGATAATGGCCCTCATACATCCACTAGTACAAGATACAAAACTGGGGCTTGTTATCAGTACATCGACAACCAATCTGCCCTCAACAAGATACTCTGACCGTCTAGTTGATGTAGAGCTCATCACAACTGCCTTGGTTGTAC
Source organism: Pinus taeda (assembly GCA_000404065.3). Lineage (NCBI taxonomy): Eukaryota > Viridiplantae > Streptophyta > Pinopsida > Pinales > Pinaceae > Pinus > Pinus taeda. Next base: position 156,706 of record APFE031311322.1, on the reverse strand, counting down.
CCTATCCTTGCCCAGTCCTTCAACTCCCGATTTGCAACACTGCCTCTATCAATGATCTAAGCCCATCTGGCCACTGAATCTCAACTATCCAATTTGTTCACTAGTTGATCGTTCGTCCATCAACGCATCAACACATTGAGACTCTTGTTGAGTTGTTCACAACTCCACTTGTGAACAACTCTCAATCTGTCCACTACTGCTCCTCAGCTACTCAGGGACTTCAACCCACTATGGTCTTCCTGCGCTGCAGCGATGAAGACCAACATAGGGCACAGAGGGCTACCACCTATCCCTGCAAGGTGTCCATCTCTCACAATGAACACGGGCTAGGAGGACTGCCCATCATTTGTTGCAGAAGTCCTTCTCCACACACAAGTCTCAGGCTACTCAAAATTGCTCCTGACTAATCAGACCCTTGAGCTCAACCACTACCACTCTAGCAACTACCTTTGTCCATTAAGGTGTTGCACACTGGGCTCCAACTTGGACACTATCACGCTGTCCTCCAACAGACCATAAGTGCCCAATCCATGTTCATAGCGGATCTACTCTCACGCTACCCTCCAACAGCCCACAAGTGACCAAGTCCACAGTGTAGCATCTGCTCCTAGCTAGGGCATCCTCACACCTAGTAGACCCTTCTATTGGCCGCCCACAGAATTCTCCACATCTGCCCTTTGCTTTGCAATAGAGGAGCTATTGCACAAATCTAGGCTCCATTGTACTAGTGCAACATCTACCCACTGATTAGGACATCTGACATTCCATGTCACCCCAATCACATGGCACCCACAGGCTGCTTATAATTTTGTCCAATCACTGTGGAAACTGCCCATTGGTTGGGGCTTTTGACCAACACGTTAGCTCGCCCTTTTCGGCTTCCACAAGCTGCACTATAATTGATCCAAAACATGTCACAAACTATGACCCAAAACACAACTCCAACTCACTGTTTGAGGTCCTCTTGACTGCTGCAATCCTAGGTTTGGTTAGGGCACAATACACAGTCCTAACAACCTTCATAAAAACCATACAACGACCCTTCTGTTGCTGCGGATTCCCTTATTCTTCAAGCCTGCTACCTACGTTGTCTGTCCCATTATTCTAGCACCTAGGAACAAGCCTTACGACCCTCTGTCTTGCCCAGAACAGGCTTGCGATAGCTCTAGGGACTACGAATTACCCTAGATAGGGATCTCCACCCTCAAGCAGCCCAGAAGTCACCCTTGGAGTTGCGACTGCCTTTGTATGAGGCTCTCCTTCTATCCGTTGGTTGGGAAGACTTCTTCCAACCCACTGTACTGCCTTACGTCCCTTACATCAAGTAGAGACTAGGCTTTAGCCTTCCCCAAGGCTGTTATATAGGTCTACGGACTTGTTTCATGAGATCTGCCCATACAAAAGTCTTCCAAAACAACCCAATACAACCTTATCTCACCTAGACCTCTTGGAAGGTAAACACGTATCCAAAATAGTCACGAAGAGACTCTCCTCCTTTGCTTGGCTGCTCTTCCCTGCGATCCAACAAAGATATAAACCTCCTCAACCGAGCTTCTTTTTCCGATCTTGAAGTCATGTGTTGCACTCAAAGGATGGTAAAATGCCTCCACAACACCTTGTATTTATACACATACAAGGGCTCCACGAATTTGTTGAAGGGACATGTCCCTTCGACCAAGCCTACATGACTTGACTGTTCATAATTAATTGTCAACTTAAAAATTTCATATCTCAAGTTCTGGAGCTTTGATTTGGGTGATTTTTGAAGCATTGGAATCGTCACGCCATGCTCTATCACCACAAATTTTATCATGCTCAAATTCTTCATGGTTTTGGCCCAAATCCCGATGGGTGCAAACCCCATTCTTGGGTTCCAAGTCCACAAGCCTACTTGTGGCGCTTTCCCACCAAACCCCGAACACTAGGGATTGGAGTACCTCCCAAGCTACGCAAAAATCAACACTCCAGTAACTCCTTAATTGCCTTTTCTATTTCATCCTTGTGCCTCTTAGGATGTTGGTAAGGATAATGATCACTAGTTTGGTTCCTTCCTCCATCTCAATGACATGCTCGATTCCCCTCTTAGGAGGAATTACTTGAGGGATACTCCTGAACAACTTGCTATGTTTGGATAGCAACCCTTGAATGCCAAGATGGTAATAATTCTTTTGCTGGTCCGACATTGTAGGCACTGTTTGCATGGTGAGGCACTTTGTTTCCCACTCTACTTGGCCATGTTTGATTAGCTGCTCCATCCTCTTAAGTGGTACCAATATAGGCCCTCCCTCTGAAAGTCCTCGAATTACTACTTTCCTGCCTTGATGTTCAAACTTCTTTTCCAACTTTTGTAGATTGAAAGAGAACTCTACAAGGGACATCATCCATGCCATACCAAGAATAACATCACTTCCCCCGTGTCTACCACATAAAATTCATCTTGTAGCCGATAATCAACCAATCGTATACTTAGATTTGAACCTTACAAGTACAAGGAATCTTATACTCGTTAGTTACCATCACCTTAATGTTGGAAATAGTACCAAAGAGAGGTGTTACTAGTCATTTATCCCTTTTAGCCTATTGAGCACATTAATTACTTTTGTCTTAATGACATTTATGAGTTATATTAATGTTATGGGTGGAAAAAGTACTTAAAAGTGTTGTACCATGTATTTTTTTTCTAATATTAAAATCACTTGTACTTTATAAAGTGACTTTATGTGTAAAGTACTAAGTGTACTTTTCTAATATTAAAGTGAGTTGAAAAATCACTTTATGAGAAAAATAGAAAAAATACACAACTTGAAAAAGGTTCTAAGAGACTTTTAAGTGATGGGCCCAATGTGTGAGGGGGGTCATTTGAGAGAATTGATCTCAACCACACATTTCGAGATTTGGAGATTAAATCTCAACCATTGGATTCTAGGTTTAGAGATTCAATCTTTCCAAGGAGACAAAAGACGTAAAAGGGATCTCATTCTTCCCTTCACACTTGAGAGAGCATGAGGAGAAGAGAGGAGGGGAAACTTCAAGGAGAGAAGGAGAGATTGCTAAGGAGAAATTGCAGCAAGGAGGGAGGCATGAATTTCTAGGAGGGCACATAGCAACACAAATTTTGAGGAAGAGGGAGGCATGATTTTCGAGGGTTGTGCACAAATTTTGAGAGGTTGTACAACATGAAATTTAAGGAGGTTTTCACTGCTGTCAAGCCTGAAATTTGAGGCACGAATTTTGGGACAACAACCACTGTCAGTGCGAATTTCAAGGCAACATACATACACACATTTCGAGGCAGATTGTTTCACTTTCAACGCAGATTTCAAGCCACCTCAGTACAGTTTTCGAGGCAGAATTTTGGGCATGAATTTTGAGGAGATGAGCTGGGAAAAATTGCAGAAATTTTGGGCATGTAAATTTGTGAAAATCTGAAGATTTCAGTGGGCACAAATTTCCAGAAATTGCAATTAATGCTACAACAGAAAAAGGGAGATAAGTACAGTGAATTTTTGTACTTATTTTATAATTTCTTAAGCAATAAAATCCTCTTTTGAAGACCAATTTTCCCCAAGAGGCTGTGGGTTTTTTTTTTTTTTTTTTTATTATCTTTCGGGGTCAACTTGACCAAAAATAAGTGTCTCATATGTGTGAATGCTTGACAAAATTTTGTATTAATTTTCCGCTGATAGGAAAGTGAAAATAGTAGAAGTACTCTTATAATGTTTGCAATGAATGCATACTGAAATTTGTATAAGCATGACGAAACATGTGGGTTGGGCCTAAACAAACACATGCAAACTTGTAAACTGGGTTAAGGATGCAGGTCATAAGTTTTCTACACGACATCAGAGCTAAGTTGAGGCTCAAATCTCAAATTTTAGTCAGCTGATAAAGAGGGCAACAAGCATCTAAAGTCTTCAAACAATGAACCAATACCTTTGAAACTTTTCCAGAAACCCAAAGGCTTCAACAATTCAGAGGGATGAAGGTTCTAGCTTCCATATTTGGTTCATTTTGTTGGTTGTGGGGTCATGGCTACTAGGTTGAGCGTAGAGGACAAATTGATGGATGCTGAAAACTTTGGCCCATGGAAGGAGATAATTATGCTTTTACTGGAGGAGGTGGAAGTGTGGGATGTTGTGGAAGCAACTGTGCAAGCACCTACTGATCCAGCTCAGTTGGTGGAGTTTAACAAGAAAAATGTGAAGGCAAAGAGGATCCTTCTAGATGTCATCAAGGACCATTTATTCCCTAATGTTTCAGGGAAGAGATATGCATATCACGTGTGGGTGTTCTTGATCTCTTTGCACTAGAGTTCTAATGAGAACAAGAAAATGATGTTGAGACAAAAACTATGCAACACCAAGATGACCAAGGCCGACAGTGTGACATCTTTCCTCACTAGAGTCTCACAAGTGAAGGATGAGTTAGCTGCCATTGGAGAGGTTGTTCTAGAGGAGCAATTGGTTAGGATTGCCTTAGATGGGTTCACCAAGAAGTTGGATGGTTTTATCCATGGCTTGGTGGTCGGAGAGCGCTTTCTTAGTTGGAGGAGGATGTGGGATGATTTCATCTAGGAGGAGATCAGGAGTGCGAAGGGTGGCAACAAGAGTGGTGGGGGAGGTGAAGAGGAGAATGTTTCTCTTGGTTAGGATTGCCTTAGATGGGTTCACCAAGAAGTTGGATGGCTTTATCCACGACTTGGTGGTCGGAGAGTGCTTTCCTGGTTGGAGGAGGATGTGGGACGATTTCATCTACGAGGAGATCAGGAGGAGTGCGAAGGGTGGCAACAAGAGTGGTGGGGGAGGTGAAGACGAGAATGTTGCTCTTGCAGCTAAGGGCAAGAAGGGAAAGAAGATCAAGAAGGGGTCTTCTAGTGGAGCAAAGCAGGGGAAGGGGAAACATAAGGCAAAGGAGAAGGACATGAGCAAAGTGAAATGCTTTGCTTGTGGGAGGATGGGTCACTATATTGTTAACCGTCCCAACAAGAAACAGGGAGTTGCAGCTTCAGCAAATGTGGATGATTTTGCGGTTATTTTTGATTCAGAGTGTGCTTTGGTGGTGAGTTTAGCCACTCACGTCACTTCTTCCCGTGCTTGGTTGATAGACAGTGGAGCATCTTGCCATATGATCGGAGTTAGAGAGCACTTCACGAGCCTTTTAGAGGATGACATTGACTTGGAGGTTGTGCTTGGCGACAACCCCAAAGTCAAGGCGACAGGTATGGGGACAGTGTCATTTTAGAGGGAGTCATCAACCCCTTTGAAGGTGATAGATGTTCTTTATGTTCCAACGCTGAAGAAGAGTTTGATATCAATCTCTAGCCTGGAGGACAGGGGGTATGAGGTATTGTTTCGAAAGGGACGAGTGTTGATATATCCCAAGGGATCCAATATTGAGTTTGCTCGTGTGATTGGAGCTCGCAGTGGGAGACTATACAGACTTATATTTCAACCACTTAGAGCTATGGTAGCACAAACTAGTAGCAGTGAGTTATGTGAGTTGTGGCATAAGAGGATGGCCCACTTGCACCATGGAGCTTTTAGGATGTTGAGGGATATGGTTACAAGGTTGCCTGCCTTCAGCACAAAGCATTTGATGTGTGCATGGAGTGTGCTTTGGGAAAGTACACCAAGACACCTTTCCAAAGCAGTGACAACAGAGCTGCAGGTATCCTCTACTTGATTCATTCTGACGTATGTGGTCCTGTGTCCCATGTTTCATTGAGTGGATATGAGTACTATGTGATATTCATTAATGACCACTCCAAGAGGATCCAAATTTACTTCTTGAAGACCAAGAATGAGGTCTTCCGGAGATTCGAAGAGTTTAAGGCTCTTGTGGAGAACCAGACAGGGAGGCAAATCAGGGTGTTGAGATCAGACAATGGGGGTGAGTACACTTCTGCGAAGATGAGGGATTTTTGTTGAAGTGTTGGCATCAAGAGGGAGCTCATTGTGCCTTATAACCCTTAGCAAAATGAGGTGGTAGAGAGGAAGAATATGAACATTGTGGGTGTAGCTAGAGCGATGTTGCATGATCAAAGTTTACCTTTCTTCTTGTTGGCCGAAGCGTGTAACACTGTTGTTTATTTGTAGAACATGATCCCACATAAAGTCTTAGGGAGCAAGACTTCTGAGGAGGTGTATTCCGGCAAGAAGCCAAAAGTTGGGCACATCAGGATATTTGGGTGCCTTACATATTCGCACATCCCTGTGGAGAAGAAGACGAAGTTGGAATCCACTAAAGTTGGAAGAGGACGATGTGACATATGAGGAGGAGAGGGATTTGAGGAGGTCTTGGGAGGTTGATCAGGTAGAGCAACAAACTCCTTAATAGGGGGCCACATTACAGGTTTCAAGTGCATTAGAATTAGGAGGTTAATCTTCTTCAGGAGTGACAGGTTTACAGGGCACAATTCGCTTGGTACCAGATCACCTGTTGCAGGTTCATCAGGCACAATATCTCAAAGTTCAAGATTTCCATTGGTTATTTCAGAGCCTTCCTCGCCTAGAGGAGAGGCACCAGTTGAAGATTTTCCCATACCACCGCAGGAGACTATTGCAGGGAAGAGGAAGCCAAGATGGCTTCGGGTGCCCTTGAAGGAGGCTCAGGAGGCAGCAGGGAGACCCAAGTGGTTAGTGAGGGAGAGCATACCACCAAAGAGGTTTGGTGGCTTTATGGCAGATGTTGTGGAGACAAAGCCAACTAGTTTTGAGGAGGCTGCTAGACAACAAATCTGGAGGGATGCCATGTTGGAGGAGTATGCCTCTATCATGATGAATGATGTCTGGGAGGTAGTGCCACGTCTTGATGGGAAGTCAGTTGTGACTTCCAAGTGGCTCTACAAGATCAAACATGCTGCAGATGGCAACCTGGAGAGGTTCAAAGCTTGGTTTGTGGCGCGGGGGTTCTCACAGATAGAGGAAGTTGACTATGAGGAGACCTTTGCACCGGTTGCTTGCTATAATTCCATTAGAGCAATGCTATCTATAACAATTGAGATGAGATGGAGGATTCACCAGATGGATGTGAAGACCGCCTTTCTTAATGGTTTTATATAGGAGGAGTTGTATATTGAGCAGCCCGAGGGCTTTTAGTTGCATGGTAGGGAGTATCATGTGTGTAGGCTGAAGAAAGCCTTATATGGATTGAAGTAGACACCGAGAGCATGGTACGAGTGGATAGATGCCTACTTGCAGCAGATGGGTTTCTAGAAGAGTGATGCAGATTCGAACTTATACTTTATCTTGGTAGGTGACGATCCACTCATTCTGGTACTGTATGTGATGACTTGTTTATTATAGGGGAGGACAGTCTCATCCATAATTGTAAGAGAGATCTTGCTTCAGAGTTTGATATGATTGATATGGGGCTGATGCATTGCTTTATGGGGTTGGAGGTTTTGCAGGAGGATGGGCATATCTTCGTGGGCCACTATAGGTATGTAGGAGATATCTTGAGGAGATTCCGTATGGATGGTTGCAGGCCTATGGCTACTCCTATGATCACCAATTGGAGGAAGCTACATGATGTTGATTCCGAGTTGGTGGATCCCACTTTGTATTGCCAGTTGATTGGTTCATTGATGTATTTGTTCAACACTAGACTGGATTTTTTTTTTTTTTTTTTTTGCAGTCAACACATTGAGTTAGTTTATGATGGAGCCCAGGAGAGTACACTAGGTGGCTGCAAAACATGTGTTTGAGGTACTTACAAGGCACAATGGATCATAGTTTGGACTATGTTAGATGTGATGGAGTTAGATTGATTGGTTGCACAGACTCAGATTGGGCTGGTAATGTCAGTGACTGCAAGAGTACTTCCAGATGTTGTTTCTCATTAGGCTCAATAATTGTGTCATGGTTCAACAGGAAATAAAATTCAGTGGCATTGAGCAACGTAGAGGTAGTGTATATGGCAGCTAGTCAAGCAGGGTGCGATGCATTGTGGCCTCGCAAGATGCTTCATGGTTTATTTGGTCAGATGTTGAGACCAACTATGATTTATTGTGATAATTAGAGTTGTATTAAACTCTCTAAGAATCCAGTATTTCACGATTGGTCAAAGCATATAGAGATCAAATACCACTTCATCAGAGATTGGGTTTAGCGAGGTGCAATGAAGCTTGAGTATATATCCACTGATTAGTAGGTAGGAGACATTCTCACAGGTGGAAAAGGTACCTAGAAGTGTTGTACCATGTAGTTTTTTAATATTAAAGTCACTTGTACTTTATAAAGTGACTTTATGTGTAAAGTACTAAGTGTTCTTTTCTAATAATAAAGTGAGTTGAAAAATCACTTTATGAGAAAAATAGAAAAGGTAAACAACTTGAAAAAGGTAGTAGGAGACTTTTAAGTGATGGGGCCAATGTGTGAGGGGGGTCATCTTGAAGAATTGATCTCAACCACACATCTTGAGATTTGTAGATTAAATCTCAACCATTGCATCTTAAGTTTAGGGATTCAATCTTTTCCAAGGAGACAAAAGAGGGAAAAAAGATCTCATTCTTCACTTCGCACTTGAGAGAACATGAGGAGAAGAGAGGAGAGAAAACTTCAAGGAGAGAAGGAGAGATTGCTAAGGGGAGATTGCAGCAAGGAAAGACTCATGAATTTTTAGGAGGGCACACCGCAACACAAATTTCAAGGAAGAAGGCAGCTACAATAGGCGCAAATTTCGAGGCAAGGAAGCACGATTTTTGAGGGCTGTAGCATGTATTTCAAGGAGTTGTACAAAAAATTTGAGGCACATTAGGTATTTGGGTGCCTTACATATTCACACATCCCTGTGGTGAAGAGGACAAAGTTGGAATCCACTACAGAGCTTATCGTATATTTCTTTTTGTACAAAGGAAGATTGTCCTAAGGAGGGATGTGACATTTGAGGAGGAGAGGAATTTGCGGAGGTCTCGAGAGGTTGATCAGGTAGAGCAATAGGCCCATTGATAGGGGGCCACATTACAAGTTTCAGGTGCATCAGAATCAGGAGGTTCACCTTCTTTAGGGGTGACAGGTTTACGGGCTCAATTCGCTTGGTACCAGATCACTTGGTGCAGGTTCATTAGGCACAATATCTCAGAGTTCAAGATTTCCATTGGTTATTTCAGAGCCTTCCTCGCTTGGAGGAGAGGCACCAGTTGAGGATTTTCCCATACCACCACAGGAGACTACTGCAGGGAAGAGGAAGCCAAGATGGTTTTGGGAGACCTTGAAGGAGGCTCAGGAGGCAGTGGGGAGACCCAGTGGTCAGTGAGGGAGAGCAGGCCACCAAAGAGGTTGAGTGGCTTTGTGGTAGATGTTGTGGATACAGAGCCAACTAGTTTTGAGGAGGCCACTAGACAACAAATTTGGAGGGATACCATGGTGGAGGAGCATGCCTCTATCATGAGGAATGATGTCTGGGAGGTGGTGCCACGTCTTGATGGGAAGTCAGTTGTGACTTCTAGGTGGCTCTACAAGATCAAACATGTTGCAGATGGCAACGTGGAGAGGTTCAAAGCTTGGTTTGTGGCGCAGGGGTTCTCATAGGTAGAGGGAGTTGACTATGAGGAGACCTTTGCACTGGTTTCTCGCTATACTTCCATTAGAGCAGTGTTATCTATAACAACTGAGATGAGATGGAGGATTCACTAGATGGATGTGAAGACTGCCTTTCTTATTGGTTTTATATAGGAAGAGTTGTATATTGAGCAGCTTGAGGGCTTTGAGTTGCATGTGAGGGAGTCTCATGTGTGTAGGCTGAAGAAAGCCTTGTATGGATTAAAGCAGGCACCGAGGGCATGGTACGAGTGCATAGAGATGCCTAATTGCAGCAGATGGGTTTCCATTTTCCAGAAGAGTGATGCAGATCTGAACTTATACTTTATCTTGGTAGGTGACGATCCACTCATTCTGGTACTGCATGTGGATGACTTGTTTATTATAGGGGAGGATAGTCTCATCTAGAATTGCAAGAGAGATCTTGCTTTAGAGTTTGATATGACTGATATGGGGCTAATGCATTACTTTCTGGGGTTGGAGGTTTGGCAAGAGGATGGGCATATCTTCGTGGGCCAAGGCAGGGATGTAGGAGATATTTGAGGAGATTCCGTATGGATGGTTGCAGGCCTATGGCTACTCCTATAATCATCAACTAGAAGAAGCTACATGATGTTGATTCTGAGTTGGTGGATCCCACTTTGTATCGCCAGCTAATAAGTTCATTGATGTATCTGTTGAACACTAGACCAGATATTTTTTTTGCAGTCAACACATTGAGTTAGTTTATGATGGAGCCCAGGGGAGTACACTAGGTGGCTGCAAAACATGTGTTGAGGTACTTACAAGGCACAATGGATCATGGTTTGGACTATGTCAGATGTGATGGAGTTAGATTGATTGGTTGCACGGACTCAGATTGGGCTGACAGTGTCAGTGACTGGAAGAGTACTTCCAGATGTTGTTTCTCATTGGGCTCAACAGTTGTGTCATGGTTCAACATGAAACAAAATTCAGTGGCATTAAGCAATGCAAATGTAGAGTATATGGGAGCTAGTCAAGCAGGGTGCGAGGCATTTTGGCTTTGCAAGATGCTTCATGGTTTATTTGGTCAGATGTTGAGACCAACTACGATTAACTATAATTAGAGTTGTCTTAAACTCTCTAAGAATCTAGTATTTCATGATCGGTCAAAGCATATAGAGATCAAATACCACTTCATCAGAGACTGGGTTTAGCGAGGAGCATGAAACTTGAGTATATATCCACTGATTAGCAGGTAGCAATCATTCTCACCAAGTCTTTGCCAAGAGGCAAGCATTTTTTCTCTAGAGAAAGGATGGGAGTGGTGAGTTGCACCTTCCTCGGTAAGAGGGAGTGTTGGAAATAGAACCAAGGAGAGGTGTTACTAGGCATTTATCCCTTTTAGACTAGTGAGCACGTTAGTTACTTTTGTCTTGGTGACATATATGAGTTATATTAATGTCATGGGTGGAAAAGGTACCTAAAAGTGTTGTACCATGTACTTTTTCTAATATTAAAGTCACTTGTATTTTATAAAGTGACTTTATGTGTAAAGTACTAAGTGTACTTTTCTAATATTAAAGTGAGTTGAAAAATCACTTTATGAGAAAAATATAAAAGGTACACAACTTGAAAAATGTACTAGGGGACTTTTAGTGATTGGGCCAATGTGTGAGGGGGGTCATTTGGAAGAATTGATCTCAACCACACATCTTGAGATTTGTAGATTAAATCTCAACCATTGCATCTTAAGTTTAGGGATTCAATCTTTTCCAAGGAGACAAAAGAGGGCAAAAAGATCTCATTCTTCATTTCACACTTGAGAGAGCATGAGGAGAAGAGAGGATAGAAAACTTCAAGGAGAGAAGGAGAGATTGCTAAGGGGAAATTGCAGCAAGGAAGGACTCATGAATTTCTAGGAGGGCACACAACAGCATGAATTTCGAGGAAGAGGGGAGCTACAGTAGGCACGAATTTTGAGGCCAAGGAGGCCCAGTTTTTGAGGGCTGTAGCATGTATTTCAAGGAGACGTACAACACAAAATTTGAGGAGGTTCTTGCTCCTGTCAGGCTTGAAATTTGAGGCATGAACTTCAGGACAACCACTGTCAGTGCGAATTCGAGGCAGTGTTTTTAAACCCGGCTGGCTCGGAACCGACTTGGCCGAGTTGGTAAAAAAAAATTTGACTCGGCCATTGAACCAGTTTGGCTGGCCAGGTTACGGACAACAGCCAATGAACCCCAAAAAACTGCTTTTTTTACTTTTTTTGAGTGTGGGGGACTCCCTGGGCTTCCTTGTTTGACTCATGGGTTTTCCTGTCTGACTCTGATCCCTAGTATTGACATGCTATTCATGGTAATGTTAAATTCTTAAAGTAAAAGAATGCTTAAATTTTTAACATATGCTATTCATGGTAATGTTAAATTCTTAAAGTAAAAGGATGCTTAAATTTTTAACATTACCATGAAATGACTCAGGATGTTTGAGAGTGGTTCTAGCCTCTATTGAATTTCATATGGAGAAAGTAGAATTTTAGATTTCATTCAAAATCTAGCAGACTTATCAGTTTTTCAGGATTTCAGGATTGGAGATTGCAATGTTTCCATTGAATTTTGTCATGTATTAGGGTATGGAACTCATATTTAATCAAGAGCACCAATCCCTCTATGTACCTTGATGTTAGTGACATTGGTTGTCGAACTCCTCTGGGATTCGCTCCCAAACTAGGAGCTTCTGAAAATGTTGCTCCCGCTCCCGTTTTCGCTCCTGCTCCCTGCTTTCGCTCCCGCTCCCAAGTAACACTGAGCCAGATGATGTTGGCAACTCTGGCAATAGCCAGTAGTACTGGTCACAGACTTTTGTTGTAGAGGCCATTTCTAGCCTCCTTGGGTATGTGTTTTTGTTTTGATCTCTATATCATCATCGTTATGTATTGGACAGTGCATTGGGTGCTATTTTGATATAATGGATATATTCATGAGCCTACTTTGATCATATGTTGTCTTCTATCTATATTCTAATGTTGTGTGTTTGGAAACATGAATGAAAATCTTTAAAATTATGTGTTTTTATAAAAAATAAATATTTAATGTATTTTTTACAACGGCCGAGTCATTGAAATTGAGCCGGCCGAGTCGATATTGAGTCGGAGTCGGAGTTGGAGTTTTAAAACATTGATTCGAGGCAGCATACAGGCATACATTTTGAGGCAGACTGTTTCACCTTCAGCGCGGATTTTGAGGCACATTGAACACAGTTTTTGAGGTAGAATTCTGGGCATGAATTTTGAGGAGTTGAGCTGGGAAAAATTGCAGAAATTCTGGGCATGTAAATTTGTGAAAATCTGAAGATTTCAGTGGGCACAAATTTCCAGAAATTGCAATTAATGCTACAGCAGAAAAAGGGAGATAAGTACAGTGAATATTTGTACTTATTTTATAATTTCTTAAGCAATAAAATCCTCCTTTGAAGACCGGTTTTCCCCAAGAGGCTGTGGGGCTTTTTTCTGGGGTCAACTTGACCAAAAATAAGTGTCTCATATGTGTGAATGCTTGCCAAAATTTTGTATTAATTTTCAGCTGATGGGAAAATGAAAATAGTAGAAGTACTCTTATAATGTTTGCAATGAATGCATACTGAGATTTATATTAACATGATAAAACATGTGGGTTGGGCCTAAACAAGCACATGCAAACTTGTAAACTGGGTTAAGGGTGCAGATAATAAATTTTCTACATGCCATATCAAGAATAACATCATTTCCCCCTGTGTCTACCACATAAAATCATCTTGTAGCTGATAATCAACCATTTGTATACTTAGATTTGAACCTTACAAGTACAAGTAATCTTATACTTGTTAGTTACCATCACCTTAAAGTTTAAACCCACTATGTTCTTTTGTTTGCAGACACCACTTAGTCATAAGCCTTTTGTCAATGAAATTATGAGTTGACCCTGTATCAATCAAAGCAACAACTTGTTGCCCCTGCATCAATCGAAGCAACAACTTGCTGCCCCTGTACTAGATGTCTTACCTTGAATGTGATTTATTGTCTTTTGTGCACTAGAGAGCTGTGTTATGGTCCTATCATCTTGGGACTCTTGGTCATTGTCCTCCTGATCAACTATTTTCTGAATCAGATTGTTGATCTAATTTTCTAGATGAAGATTCTTTAGCAAAAGAGTACTCTAATTGCATAGCTTTTGGTTTCAAATTGTATTTATGTGATGGGTCCCATGGTTCTCAACAATGTCTTCCTTGAGGTCATTTAGCCGCTCACTATCTAACCTGTTAATCATTTCGCGGCTGTTGTGATTCTCTTTCAAATTGTTTTTTGTCTTTACCCCTCTTCCGTGGGAACCCTTTGGACTGAAACTTGCTTCTAGAAGTAGAAGCCTCCATGTCCCTTGATTTCTTGATGGATTCCTACAAGGTATGTGGATCGAGGGCCTTAATGCAACCTCTCAAAGATTCTTTTAAACCATCCATGAATAGCAGCATGAATCTTCTACCTGAAATATCAGACTCGCACTGCAATCCTTTGAAAAACTGCAATGTAAGTGTGAATTGAATCCCTTGGCTTATGTTGTGCCAACTCTTTGAATGCAACTTTGGATCCTTTTTATCAAATCTCTTGATCAACCTCTCTTTAAAATTTGCGTATGAAGTGATCCTTTTATGTCCCATGGTGATCATCCCATGATGCCACCACTCCTGTGCTATGCCCTCAAGGTGTATGATTGCATATTTGATAGCCTCTTCCTGTGGCATTGGGTTGAGTTGAAATTAAGTGTCAACCTTTCGAACCAAAGCTTGTGCTGAAGTCTTCCTTGAACCATCATAATATGTGAGAGTCAATTTTCCCACTTTTTTCTTCAAATCATAATTCTGTGCTCTGTCACATGTGTGGGGTCTATTTTCATCCTGACATCAATATAATCTCTAAGTGATATAGCAGCCTGAAACTTTGGGCCACTATTTGTCCAATCTTGCATAAACTGATTTTGTAAATTGGTGACTTGTGGCTCATTTTCATTTGGTACTAGTGCTCTAGGTGGGAAGGTAGGCATAAAAGGCCTCGAACTAATGGTGTTCTAGTTGGTTGATTTTCACTGCCCCTGTGAACGAAGTTCTCTCCCTGATCATTGTTGCCTCCATTATTTGCATTGTTACCACTAATATTAACTCGTAGTTGTCTAGCCATCAACTGTGTCAAAAGGTCCAATCGCTGATTCTGGGCTTGGGCTCTTTACTTTGCAGCTTGTTTCCCTATAACCAAGGCATCCAACAAATTCAGAAAACATTCTTCAGGGATTTGATATCCATGGTCTCTATCACTCATGTTACGTGTATTTTGTCCATCAACTGCCCTCTGTTTTTCTGTAGCCAAATTTGTAGCAGACTTGTTTCTATGAGTATTGTAATGGTGTGTATAAGGTTGCTAGTCAAATCTTGGCATATCACTATACTATCATATTGAATCCTTAAGGATGGCAGGATACACTGCTTTGATACCGTTGTAACATACATGCTTGTTTTTATTTTTGGTTTTCTGTTTGAAAGTGTTTATAGAAGAGAGAGATATGCAAAAGATTTGTTTGACAATTATAGTACTTGCAACAATGAAATAACTCAGAAAATAACAATATTTAGGGAAACCCGTAAACTAATATAACTCATATTTATTTTTAGAGTTGGGATTATTATATATGATCAAAATGAACAATACCCAGATAACCAAAATGCATTAAAAACACAATTCGCACATACCTATTAAATTTGGAAATGCATAAGTTTGATTCTGAATTGAAATCTGCAAAATCACTGTAGCAACATTATTGTAGCAGCAGTATTGTAGTGAGCTCTAAAATCCTTTTTGCTGCCCCAAAAATCTTCAAATTTGCTCTAGATGATAGATATCAGACCAACAATGAAGTTTGACTGTGATCTCTGTGTGAAATCATCAAGAGATTCTCTAGATTATATCTCTCAATAATGTGGAGAATGTTGCTTGCAAGGGGTTTCTTCCTCACAAACCAAGAAAGTGGCAATATCAAATATCAAAACTAAACTATGAAATGAACTCCACAATTTCAATTTTATAACTCTCGCAATAAGTTCCACACTCTTCATCAAGCCATGTGGGGCTAAATAAAATGACTTTTAGTCTCCCAATTAAAGGCCTCGTTCTTTTATTTATTTTTTCTTTTAATAAAACATCTTTCATTTTATCACTGGCACTTTGTTGAAAATCGTAGCAAGGGAAGGTCTTCTCTAGCTCATGCCTTAGCTAGAAAGACCAAGAGTTTGTCTTTCCTTTACCATGGAAGCGAGTTCATGTTGATGGTGAGCTTATCTTCCAGTTTGCTGGACAAAGTTCACAAGTTCATGTATAGTGTTGGAGGATCAGTCACGTGGATCCTTCTTCATAGCTAGAAAGACCAAGAGTTTGTCTTTCCTTTACCATGGAAGCGAGTTCATGTTGATGGTGAGCTTATCTTCCAGTTTGCAGGACAAAGTTCACAAGTTCATGTATAGTGTTGGAGGATCAGTCACGTGGATCCTTCTTCAGTTTGACTACAAGATCGAATGTTAGTTAGAATTCGGATAGGATGAATGGAGCTTTAGTCTTTGATTGAAGGAAACACGAGTTGTAACTCCAAGTTATGATTGGAGAGAGAGAATCAATTCGAACCTAAGTTGCACGAAACGGGGAAACGGGGAAGTGAAACGAAACGCGACCTCCCCAAATTTTGGAAACGGGGAAACGCGAATATATATAATAATATATAATAAATATATATAATATATATACTAATATATATAATAATATATATATATATTTATATTATATAATATATATATTAAAAACATTTAAAAATTATTAATATATATATGTGCAATCATAAAGCATTAATAGTGTGATGAGAAAATGAGAGGCACTGCTATTTTATAGCTTTAGAATTGGTTTCTAGAAGTCATTAGAAACCCTAAACTAATTAAAAATTAATTAGCAAAAAAAAAAATTTTAAAAACAAGTGTCAATTTGATGGAAACGTGGCCCGTACGGCGTGGAAACGCGTTTCCGTACGTACGGGCGAGTTTCCATTTCGGGAAACGCGCCCGTACGTACGGAAACGCGTTTCCACGCCGTACGGTACGGGGAAACGCGTTTCCGTTTCGTTTCCCCAGGGAAACGACCCCTAGGCCCACGTTTCCTGCAACTTAGATTCGAACTCAGTTAACTTGCCAACCACGAGTTCTAAATTTGAACTTTTCTGATTTAGCATGGATCGAAATCTGTAAAGGAAGGACGAAGGCACATGTATTATTCATAAGTTTTGTGCACAAGGATTGTGTGACAAGACAACTCACGAGTTTGTGTAAGTAGCTCTTTGATTGTGGAGTGCGTATTGAGCAGACTTTCTTGGAGCAGAATTGTGCTAAGAAATAGGAGCAATTATGCGCTAAGAAATAGGAGCTGCGTCCTAGGAAATAGGAGGCCCTTTCTGCTAAGGAGGCCTGTGCGCAAGGAAATAGGGCCAGGCAAAGGCAGGAAGGAGGATCAGGGATAACCTGTTTTTGCAGGGTGTTTTAAGCTAGTGCAGTAGAGAACAAGTTTGTTCTCAGATTGCCTTGTAAGAGATTCCATTGCTCAAGTCTATCAATAAAATACTACAACAAAGAAGGGGATTTCCTAGTTGGGTTTCCCAAGAAATCAAGTGTATAAATTTGTGTGACTATGTTCTTTATCTCTCCGCTGCGTATTAGTTAAGAAATTCTGTATCTTTGTGAAAGGAAGTTTGGTTTCATTTTGTAGTTGCCTCAATTTCAGTTTTTCACTAAGTAGTTGCAGAATTTCATGGAATATTAACACCCTTATAGTCCTTTCATTAAAAATATTAAAATAACGATAAATTTAAATCTTTGATTTAACTTTAATAATTAATAACTTATCATTATTTTATTTAAAACCACTGGACTATATAAATTGTCGAGTTGGTCATCAAAACTGCACCCACCAACAATACTAAAATAGTAACCTTGCCAGCTGACCTAGTCGGTGCTCGAAATTGACTTACTGAAAATAGTAAGTATTGGCAAACTATCTTGAAATCATTCCAGAAAAAAGGCATCCTACTCATAATCCTGATGAGATCTTGATTGACCATCAAATACTACCAAGTTGTTGGATTAATTTCCTCAAAGGTTCCCTAATCCTAACCCAATAGCCTATGGGAACCAGCTGATAGACTAGAGGTCCACCAACTCCATTGGTTAGGAAGGGGACATTACACAGGTGTGTTTCCTCAGTATTATTTTTCTCATCGTGTCATGCAGAGTAGCAAATCAGATTAGACCATGAAATTGAGAGGGCATTTGAGGACATAAGGTTGAAATTGGCGCAAGCATTTAGTCATAACTTTGAAACAAAGTAACCTCATCTTGTAAGATAACAACAATAGATACCCAAGTTCTGCTTGAAAGTTGAAACATCATTAACTTTTAGCCCTTTACTATGTTTTCTCTTTTCTTATGGTTGGTTATCATTAACATGTTGGGTCCACGAGTTATTCAAATGATTGAAACTACCTCTCGATAGCTTGTCTTATCTCTTTGTAAGTTTGGTTGCCATGTGTAACGTACTTGAGGACTTTTCTGTGGGACAGATTCGTCATATTTGGTTGGACAAAATTGCTGTTGCAAAAAAAGGGACAGATTGCGAAGTTCATACAAAACCTTTACTTGGCTTCAAATTTGTATAGGCAATTGCAAACTGAGAGTTACTGCCTGGCAAAACAAGATTGGCTACTAATTTTATTTTTTTGCACAGCGATAGTGTTTGGAATTAACAAATTAAGGACAATGATTATTTAAATCTCACACTTCTAGAGATAAGGTTCAAAAGCTCAAGTGAGAGACCCACTGCACCTTAGAGGGGGTCGCTATCTAGTATCACCTCACCAACCCTCTTCTTGCTTCAAGCCAACTCTCCTTTGACTCAAGGGGGATTATTCTTATAGATCCTAAAGATCTAATAGCCTGGTCACACCAAGTCAAAAACTCTCTAAAGCTTCTACTTCACACTCCAATCAAATGATCTGATCAATCATGGTTTAGATGGAAGATAGTATTACTAGGTTTCTTAGAGTAATCGGGGTAAGAGTTCAAAGGGAATGTCCCCAAACATCGTAACTACAAAATTTCTCAGGAGAGTGGAACCCTAGCAAAATAATTTTTTACAATTTTCAAAAGGTATAAAGTGATGGAGAATGAAGGATTAGTGCCTTGGCTTATCAATGAATTTTTGGGCATATGGAATCAGGCAAGGGTAAGTCTACAAATGGAGACTTGATTGGAGTGAGTTAAGAGAGAGAAAACCTCTTAATCTAAACCCTAGTGGCTTTCAATCAATTGGAGATTTAAGGTCAAGGAATGCTATAAGAAGTTTCCTTGATGGATGTTTGGTAACGAATTTTGCAAAAGAGATTTTAGAGCCATAAAACTTTCAATATATCAAAATGAAAATTTCATAGATGCCCTAATTCTAGAACATTTGCAAAATGGAAGAAGATACAATAAAATAGCACAATTCACCATAGAATTACTTCATCAATCCATGAGAAAATCCCTCCAAGCATAATATCCTCCCCAAGACAATTCACTCAACTTGAAATATCCATTGCCAGATTTTACAAGAGAAAAATTGTATAAAATTTCAGATTTCCTATGGGATTTCTTTGCAAAACTCCATGAGAAAATGAGAGGAAGTGCATCTCTATTTATAGAGGAGGTGTTCAACTTTCCTCATAGTAAAATAATATTTTTCTAAGCTAAAATCCCCAAATTAGCATAAGGAGGGGTGAGAGACCCTCTTTACAAATTAATTAATCTAATTTAATGCAAAAAGGGGCTTCTAATGCCAAATGTATAATTATTAGGGTCTCAGGCCCTCAAAAGATGACCCTTTTCCACAAATGAAGGGAAAATAAGGGGTCTTGGTGCAGTGTCTAGCCCAGTGTTGCAAGCACTGTCCCCCCCAATGCACCGAACTCCAAAATCATGGCTGTAGCATCCTTGGAACTGTGCGCCGTGCGGAATTGTGGCTGAAGCGTCCTCGAAAGCATGCTTCCAAAAAACAAAACCCTGCTTTGGGCTCAATTTGTGTGGTTCTAGGAAATTTGAATGCCACATGTCAAATTGTGCACTCACGTAACAAATTATGCTGTCTTGCTTCTCGAACACTTCCTAGATATTCCCTCATGGTAATGTCAAATTCTTAAAGTAAAAGTGACATTCTCTTTAATTTTTCATTTTTTACTTAAATTTTTAACGTTACCATTAGGCAGTAGTGGCTAGCTCAGTTTATTGTTTTGGGCCTTTTGATATTTATATTTCGGTGTGTAGATGGACTGTTTTGTAAATATAACTATTTGGTCATCTTATTGTTGATAGTTAGATAACCTATTTCATCCCATAAGTTAATGGTCTACTTTCTATTATATGACTTAAAAAGTTTGTATGTTTGTTGTAATTGACCGAATGTAGATTCTATATGGTTGATGCTCGAATAATTAATCATTAATGTACTGTGGATGCCATTTCTATCTTGGTTTATTTACAAATATGCTTGCTTTCATGTATTCTGCAACTAATTTGGCATTATGGATGTTTTTTTGAATTTAAATGCAATAATCTCTCTCTCTCTCTCGACTCTTTACACACACACACAGTGACACACACAAGACGATCAATACAGAACATCTTGGATTCAAATTGAAGCCGCTGGGATACAAGATCAAAGTTTGGGACTGGCTCCTCGACAAAATTGAAAAGAAACTATCCCACTGGTCCTAGAAGTGGATAACATTGGGCGGACGTTTGATCCTCATCAAATCAGTCCTCAACAACATTCCGATTTACTAGATGGACATCTATAAACTACCAAAGGGCGTCATTCAGAAAATCAACTCCATTCTGACCAGGTTTCTATGGGAAGGTCCGAAATCTGCTAGAAAATTCCACTTGGCCAAATTGGATTCGATTTCCCTCCCTGTCAAACTCAACAGCTGGAATATTAAAGATCCTGCCTCCTTCAACTCGGCACTGCTGTTAAAAAATTTCTGGAGGGCTGTGCGACATGAGGGTCTATGGCAATGCGTCATCTTTGCAAAATATCTCAAAATTTGGGTTTCTACACTTGGCTTCGAAATGGTGCTTTGGTACCTTCTAAAATCTCATGTTTTTTGCGCAGTCTTCTCTCTTCGAAGCATTGGTACTTTGGTTACCTTCACTAGTCCGTTGCCTTAGGATCTTCCCCCAACATCGGATTGGACTCACTTGTTGGGATGAATGGTACACATCTCTTATCCCTGACCCTAATCAGAATTCTACATTTTAATGGTTATCATGTGCTCAAGGATATCACTGCTGTTGAACTTTCCTCCCCATTGTACACTTACTGGAAAGATGGTGCAGATATCTCTCTACCAGCCCACCTAAGTCAGGAGTGGACAAATTATATCACTAACTTAAAATTTTCTGGGATCATTCTTTCAACCGCTGAAGACTGTCTTGTATGGGCCGGTGGATTGTAATTAGACAAAGTCATTGTCAAAGAGGCCTACTGCCTCATTACTTTGCCTCCTTGCTCGAATCTGCTTCACCCTTGGTTCGCTAGGGTCTGGAAATGGAATTTCCCTCTCAAGCTGAAATGTTTTTCTTGGCTAGTGGTTCACAATCTATCCTCACTTGGGAGAACCTCTTTAAGAGGGGTTTCCGGGGACTGGGATGGTGCTGTCTATGCAACTCACATGGAGAGGACATTAACCACATTTTCATCCACTGTCGTTTTGCTACATCAGTTTGGACTGAGATACTACACTCGGTAGAGGATCCACCATCCTGGGACTGCTCCGACATTGTCTCCTGTCTTCACAGCTGGACAGTGGACTCCCAATTCCACTGGACACTGGTCTTCTTCATTATCTGGGGTATTTGGCTGTCTTAGAACACTCTTATATTCGAGAATGAGAAGCCTAATATCTGGCATACCTGCTGCAAGATTATTACCTATCATCATGAGTTTTGCGCTCTCCCATCTCACAACAACCTGCATATTCCTCCATCTTGCAACATTTGGGAGTCATTCCCGGTTGGCTTCTTTGATGGTCATGGGACCTCATCCTTCAACCTGTGCGGATGTGGAATGGCTATTTTAATTGATGCAACACTTGTGCCGTTTTCATTGACATGATGGGATTGGTACCAACACGCGAGCCAAGCTCCTTGCCCTATGGGGCGTTCTATACTGTGCTAACTGGCTCGGACTTCGGGAGATCACTATTTTTGGAGACTCCAGAGCTGTCACTAATTGGGCTAATGGACTTGGCTCATTGCCTCTCCGTCCCTTGATAACTGGAAGGTCAACACTAAATCGTTGATCCGAGAGTTTCGATCCATCACCATTGCTCACATATACAGGCGACAAAATGGGGTTGCAGATCAACTATCTAAGGCTGTATGCTCAGCGGGTCCCAATAGAATATACTGTCAATCATTTCTAAATAATTGTCTGCTTAAGTCGGGACATATCAACATCTAAATAGACCCTCATATGGCTTGTAGACTCACTTGACTTCTCAACAAATATCTCACAGATTGGATATCACCAAGGGAGAACTAATGAACAACAAAGATACTCTGTTTTCCGCAAGAGGATGCAGGAATTTCTGGGTCACTGGCACAGTTTTCATCCGTATGTACCTTCAAGAGGTGCGTATTTTGATATTGAAGGTTATTTGATCCACAAACTCTCAGGGGCGAACACCTGTTCAACTGGTGCTACCGCTCCATCAACTCTGTTTTATTGTTACCCACAGGGAGATCCCTGTAGAGCGTCTTTAAATTGTATGCCTCAAAGGTTTATCTTGGATCCTCCTGATCCAAATGACAATGTATTTCCTTTACATCTAGTAATAGAAACGTTTTTTTTGTTTGAAAAAATTTCGTTATAGTTTTGCAAGGTGTTCGAGGCCTTCCTATTATCAAATCCAATAACTTTAGAAAGGCACCAACCCTTCTATCAAAAGTGTGAAATTCTGGAGTGTTGTTCTGGGCATAAATGTCACAATAATAGCCCTAGAAAGACAGTGAATAAAGGAATCAGAATTCTCACCTGTGCATAAGGAGATCTGAGACAAAATTGATTAAGAGTATTGTTGAATTTGTTGAAGGACTATTGTGACTTGTAAGTAAAGGTCCTAGTACCGAAGTTCTGAAGCGAAGTCTCATTGAAAATGAAATCCATACGCTACTTTTGTGCATTCAAAGTAGTCCTGGGCACATTTCTTGTTTGAAAGATCATCTTGCAACTTGTATAGTCTTAAAGTAGATTCGATCTAAAGGCTAGAAGGAAGGAGCAGAGACCTCCCTTAGATGTGGGTACAAGCATACTCTCCTATTCATTAAAAGGGACGTATGCATCCATCTCAGAAATTCGCAAGTCCTAATTGTGTAAAGGCCACAGGCCTATCCTGAAGGTGCATCTATTTTAGCTATTATAACCAGTGATCACGATAGAATTTGCTAATAGTATAAAACCCTGAGATATGAGACCTTCGAAATTAGGAAGGACCTATACATACTACCATGACAAAATGGGTGTATATATATATATATATATACAGTTTGAAGTCTATAGAATTCAGTGAAGTCGACTCATTGGAAAGGCACATTTGTTTGATTTCATAATTTACAGTAACTTACGTTTTGGAATAATTGTTGAATATGGGTCTATCTTAAAACCCTAGTCCTAGGGTATAGACATCAGTGAGGAGGATACATATTTAATCAGTCACATTGAGAGTAAGGCAAGTGACAGGCAGTAGTAAAGTCACATCATTGTGAGAGTGACCAGTGCAAAATAATTCTGTGTAAGTCAACTTTTGGGTATAAGAAAATAATATTCCAAGAGGCTATAAGTAGGGTCACAATATTGTGAAGGAAGGAAATCTGTTCCATAATGGGAAAGGATTATTGTTACATCAGTAGTTGACTACAAGATAAGTTTTGTTGACAACTAGTGTCAGTTTCAAGAAATTCTTGGATAAATGGTGTATCATTGCAGACAAGTTCTCTAATGAACAAACAAATGAACTGTAGTATACTTGAGTGAATGCACACCTTGAGGAAAAATGATGAAGCAATCATGGCATCCGGAATAACAGGTTACTATGACAAAGGTATGTAACCTCTAGTCATATAGACCCTAACCCTGTTCCCTCATAGAAACCCTAACCCTTGGACTTTAGGGTTTGTGTGCAATTTAGGGCTCATAACTAATATGAATAGATAAGGATGACAAATTGGTCTAGGGTTGGCACTTGAAAACCCTAGGAATACATCCTCTGAATCTCATGGTAATCTTAGATTGACAGATTGACATCATGCTTTTATTACTGTATATTTTGCTTGGGTGTACTTGTGAATGAATGCTGCAGGTACATGAAATAAAGGAAGGAGGATGAGCTGATCCTCTGTTTTGGTAGACATGATGGAAGGAGGGAACTGTAAGAACCTTGGATCCTTGGGAGCTCTGATGTATAAAGATGGATTCATGGTATAATCGTGGGACTGTGGATGCCTGGAAGATAAGAATTAGTAGCAGCATATGAAAGAATTCATGAACTTGTTATAGCAGTCAGCTAGTTGATATAAATATTTTGCTGCAAGCCAATAATAAGGATCATTTATGAATCCTCCTTTGTGATGTCATGGAGTGAGTTCTTCATGATGATATCATTGTTATAGTCTACTCTCTCTGTTTTTTGGAGCATGGCTCTTAAGAAGCTTGCTGGTTCAGTTGCAGCATGATGGACCTCATCCTGGAAATGAGGAGCAGGGCTAGATGACTGGCTGAGACTTGTTGATGTCCTGCTAAAAACTCTAATGAATATTAAAGGAAGACAATGATGGTAGTGATGACATGATATACTGTTAGGTTCTGCTTGATCCTGCTATATGAAGAAGATTCACTTTAAGAAGGATATGATGACTCCATTGGGTTGCTTCCTTGGTACCTAGCCTGAGGAGTTGATGTACACCACGATGACAAATATAATAGCAGGTTGCAGATGGTTTGATGATCATGTCCTGGTGGATCAATTTTTGGATGTTCAAGAGGGAGCCATGTTCTAGCTCGATGATGATTAGTTTGAGAATATGAAAGTGATGAAGATGATGACATACCAAAGGGTCATCATAAAGAGGTAACTTTAATTTGATGTTCTTTTTGATTTTTTAACTCATTTGGTTGAGTTGAAACAAGGTTACCGAAAGAGGGTTGTAAAAAAATCACCTACAACTAGTACTCATGTGATTGGATGGAAGATTCTGAAAGAAACATGACTTGAAAGAGGTAGTTGTATGAAGGATAGCCAGATGTTGACTAAAAGATCACTTTCCGAGGAAGAAAAAGGATGACATGATTGCTGGTTCAACACTATGGTTTGTTCAAGGGCCGTGTGAGGTTCAATGAAAGCTTGCATGTGTGATAATAATGATAGAGCCCTGAGAGCTACTATCATAGTCGCTGATGATTGACACTTCTCCCTAGTTGAGAGGGAGCTCCTCCCTGGTTGAGAAAGAGTGACAAATATGGTTCTTTGCTTCATGTGGTATGCACTAGACCAGGATTAATAGCTGCAAGCCTTAGTGAAGGCCATGAGGAGAGAATGGCTCTTTGAGGATTGGGTAAGCATCTGAGACAGATACTCCTTGGGGATTGGGTAAGCATTTGAGACAAATACTCCTTGAGGATTTGGAATCTAAGATATGTAGTAGTCTGGTGACCGATATTCTTTGAGGATGAGGTAAGGCATCTAATAGGTAAGAGTAGTCGAAGAAGAAATTCCTTGAGGATATGTAAATCCAAGACAAGCATGGTCCTAGAAGGACATAGCTTGTGAACATCCAGAGGGGTATGTGCCTTAAGAGGTAGTGTGGTGTCCCACGTAAAACCTCCCAGTATTGTGCTATGATCTATTGAGAAATAGAGCTTCTTAGTCGAGGCCTTGCTATGTTGAAAATGCTGGTTGTTTATCGATCATAATGTTGATGCTTAAGATGGCTTACCAATCCGACTCTTCTTATGAGAATGATTCAATGAAAGTACTGTCCTTGTGCTTGTGGTCAATTATGAATAGCTCCCTAGTTAAGAGGGAGTGTTGAAATATAACTAGTGTCGGTCTTCATAATCGTACTTGAGTTATGACTTGATGTAATTATTGATGTACTTGTCAAAAGAAAAGAAAAGAAAATTTATTTGTAAAAAGAAAAAATATTTTATTGAGATGGTTTTCTTTCCCATCATGTTGTGGTGCTAGGTTAAAGCAACCATTGAGTGCTCTAGGGGTCTTGTTGTCAAGTCAAGAGTCAAGGTCATGATGGACTAGCCCTTGGAGGGCCCATATAACAAAGAAGAAAAATCATTATTGTAATTTGTTGTGTCTAGAAGCCTCCAAGTGATGGGTCAACCAACCCTCTTCATGTCGGCCTAGAGAGGTCTAATTCACCTCCTAAGAAGCCTATAAAAGGAAATTGCTCTACTCATTTGAGAGAGACACATCAATCTGATTCATACGAAAAGGAGAGGAGATCTAAAGTAGCAAGAAAGGAAGTGAGTTTCAATGGATGGTAGTGAAGAAGGAAAGGAAATAAATTTCTGTGCGAGTTTTGGAGGAGAACCTAGGGTTTCCTCAATTTGGTTTTGCAGTGATCTGTTTGGGTTTGGCTGGCTCATCACTTGGAAGTTTGGTCTTGGGTCAAGGTCATGGTCTTGGAAGTCTTCGCTAAAATTCTATAAGAAGAGATTTTTGTGGGTTTTCCTCTCTAGGAGAGGTTTTGGCCTTGGCTAGAAGCCTACATCTAGTGTTCTTGTGTTTGCATTGTGGTCTTCTTATTGGCATTCTTGATGGTGAATATAACTAAATAATGGTGATAATGTCCTAATATAAATCACAAGAAAAGGTCAAGGATTAATAAATACTATATCTACATGCCCTAGATTTCTTAACAAAAACGACGTGAGCAACGTTAAATGCTTTGCTTGTCACATGTTTAGGCATTTTGCTAATCAGTATCTTAACAAAAATAAGCGCAAGGGTAACATTGCTACGGTAGCTGCTGCACAGTTGGAGGAGATGGTGGAGAAGTTCGACAAAAGCTTCGCCTTAGTATCTTGCCTTTTTGGAACTGTCATGATAGGCGTCTAGTTCATGGACAATAGAGCATCTTGTCACTTGATGAGATCGCGAGACTTCTTCACCAGCATGACTAGGGGTCCCAAAGATGTAAATGTGGAGCTTGGTGACAAGACCAATTATGCAATTGAGGGCATTGGGAGTATCGAGTTCCAGATGGACTCAGGTGGTATCATGGAGGTGAACGAAGTGCTATATGTATCAGGTTTGGAGAAGAATATCCTTTTAGTTTCGGCCACGAAAGATATAGGACTAGAGGCCAGCTTTATGAGAGGTGAAGTGGTTTTTGGGCCGAAGGGGACCAATCTCAGCATGAAGTGAGTGATTAGTAGGAGGGAGAGAGATCTCTATCTGTAGCGAGGACAATTGGTGAAGGCTCTCATCCATGAGAGTGAGAACCAAAGCGAGATTGGCATAGGAGGATGGGACACCTACACTACAAAGCTCATCTGATTGTACAAAAGATGGTCACCGATTTTCCAGAGATCCGGGTTGGGCGGGATGGAGTGTGTAAAGGGTGTGCGCTTTGCAAGCGTGCCAATAATGTGTATCTGTATCTTCATAGTGAGACTAGGTCTAAGGGTGTGACGGTAGCTACTGCACAATTGGAGGAGATGGTGGAGAAGTTCGACAAAAACTTTGCCTTAGTATCTTGCCTTTCTGGAACTGTCATGAGAGGCGTCTAGTTCATGGACAGTAGAGCATCTTGTCACTTGATGAGATCACGAGACTTCTTCACCAGCATGACTAGGGGGCCCAAAGATGTAAATGTGGAGCTTGGTGACAAGACCAATTATGCAGTTGAGGGCATTGGGAGTATCGAGTTCCAGATGGACTTAGGTGATATCATGGAGGTGAACGAAGTGCTATATGTATTGGGTTTGGAGAAGAATATCCTTTTAGTTTCGGCCATGGAAGATATAGGACTAGAGGTCAGCTTTATGAGAGGTGAAGTTGTTTTTGGGCCGAAGGGGACCAATCTCAGCAAGAAGTGAGTGATCAGTAGGAGGGAGAGAGATCTCTATTTGTAGCGAGGACAACCGGTGAAGGCTCTCATCCATGAGAGTGAGAACCAAAGCGAGATTTGGCATAGGAGGATGGGACACCTACACTACGGAGCTCTTCCGATTGTACAAAAGATGGTCACCGATTTTCCAGAGATCCGGGTTGAGCGGGATGGAGTGTGTAAAGGGTGTGCGCTTGGCAAGCAAGCCAATAATGCGTATCTGTATCTTCATAGTGAGACTAGGTCTAAGGGTGTGACGGTAGCTACTACACAATTGGAGGAGATGGTGGAGAAGTTCGACAAAAACTTCGCCTTAGTATCTTGCCTTTCTGGAACTGTCATGAGAGGCGTCTAGTTCATGGACAATAGAGCATCTTGTCACTTGATGAGATCGCGAGACTTTTTCACCAGCATGACTAGGGGGCCCAAAGATGTAAATGTGGAGCTTGGTGAGAAGACCAATTATGCAGTTGGGGGCATTGGGAGTATCGAGTTCTAGATGGACTCAGGTGGTATCATGGAGGTGAACAAAGTGCTATATATATCGGGTTTGGAGAAGAATATCCTTTTAGTTTCGGCCATGGAAGATATAGGACTAGAGGTTAGCTTTATGAGAGGTGAAGTGGTTTTTGGGCCGAAGGGGACCAATCTCAGCAAGAAGTGAGTGATCAGTAGGAGGGAGAGAGATCTCTATCTATAGCGAGGACAACCGGTGAAGGCTTTCATCCATGAGAGTGAGAACCAAAGCAAGATTTGGCATAGGAGGATGGGACACCTACACTACAGAGCTCTTTCGATTGTACAAAAGATGGTTACCGATTTTCCAGAGATCCGGGTTGAGCGGGATGGAGTGTGTATAGGGTGTGCGCTTGGCAAGAAGGCCAAGAATGCGTATCTGTATCCTCATAGTGAGTCTAGGTCTAAGGGTGTGCTAGACTTTGTGCATTATGATATATGTTTTGCTATGAATACACTTAGCCAGTTCATGGTGGAGCCGCGATAGGTTCATTGGGTGGCAGGGAAGCATGTGCTGAGATACTTGCATGGGACAATAAACTTTGGACTAAGATGTTAAAAGCTAGAGGAGTGGAGCTGCAAGAGTACACAAATTTTGATTGGGTAGGGAGTGTGGTCCCAAGCACAACAGAGGCAAAGTACATGGTAGTGAGTATGATGAGTTGTGAGGCAGTGTGGCTTTGCAAGATGCTTGCGGTATTATTTGATCTGCAGATGGGGCCACTATTGTTACACTGTGATAATCAAAGTTGCATTAAGCTCTCTAAGAATCCCATGTTTCATGATCAGTCCAAGCATATTGAGATCATATATCATTTTATCAGATACAGGGTCCAGAAGGGTGTTGTGAGATTGCAATGCATTTCTACAGAGATGCAGGTGGTAGATGTTCTCACGAAACCTCTAGTGAAGGGAAAGTTTGTGAAGTATTGGGATAAGTGGGGGTTGGTGGAGAATCCTGTCTTGCTAGGAGGGAGCGTTGATGTGAGTAACATAAAAAAGGTCTTCTACAATTGCTTGGTGTCTTAGCATGTGGAAGATATTATTTGCCTCTTCTAGTGATTTATGTCTTCTTTCCTAAGTTTAACATAGGAAAAGTACAATATTTAAAGTCAATGAATTATTGTGGACTATTGCGTTATTTGCGAAGGATAAATAATATAATTATTTAAGTGACTTAGAAATAATCTTAACCATTGATATTCAGTATGTTCTAGAAGGAATCTTCATGATGCTTCCAAAAGGAATATTTAAGATGTTTCTAGAAGGATTCTTCAAGATGTTTTTAGAAGGAAGATTCAAGATGTTTCTAGAGGGGAGATTGGAGTTACAGATTTGGACTCAATGAAGATTATAAACGAAGGCTAGCGATGGAGGTGAAGAAACAACGAAGAGCACAAGTGTGTGTGCGAGTCATCACGAGAGAGAGGGATTCTCTCTGCAGTGCGAGTGGCTCAGTACAACGAAGAGCACGAGTGTGTGAGCGAGTCATCACGAGGGAAAGCAATTCTCTTTGTAGTGTGAGTGGCTCAGTGACCAGTGTGTAGTGGAGGAGAAGTGCGAGTGGTTTTGAGTGAATCCAGGAGGGCCGAGTTGGAGGAGATTGTAGGGTCGAGTTGCTAGAAGGAGATCGAGTTGTCTGGAGGAGGTCAAGTTATTGGAGTATTGGGGTTTTTCCAGTGCGCATTATTGGCAGGGTGCAGGTCGAGTCGCTGGAGGGTGCATATCTGATTGTTGGAGGCTGATTTTTTAAGTGCGATTTCATCTTCCTTGAGGCCAATTTACTTAGGCCGAATTCATTAGGGAGCCAAGTTGCAACTTCTAGATTGTATTTTTCCTTGTATATTTGTGGGTCAGAAAACCTAGATTTTCCATATAATGAAATGACAGAGAGTTGTTTGTGGGTTAATTAATTTTGCAATGTGTGATTGATCTCTCTGGTTTATTTCCACTACATATTTTAATTCTCGAAGTTAAAGATACCAGTGATTTTATTTTTCGGTGAATAAATAATAAATTAGGGATAAATTAAATTGTCGTGAGAAAATAAATTTGGTTGGTAATAGAAATTTAACGCACTGGACTGGAAGTGAATTGTCTTCTAGTAACTAACTGTCTCTGTGGAGTTAGTGGTAGCGCATTCCCATTCTCGTCGTGGAAATGTCCTTGCATTGGAAGTGGAATATCCTCCTCTTTTCCCTTCCCCTCCCCTTCACCTCCTTTAGCGCATTGACATCCTCTTCCAACCACTCAAGTGTCTCCTTCATGTTAGGTATCTCCTTCTCCACCCTCCAATGAGCTGCGATGTTAATCATAGTGGCTAGATTTGAATGTGAATTCAAATCCAAATACATTTTGGTATGGAAAAAATGCATAACGAAAAAACCAAATGCATTTCCAATACTGAAGTTTACATGTCATTAATGTGAAAATATGTTTTTTTCATAATTTTTTCATAATTTCAGCCTCATATACACAATAATAAACAAATAATAATCCACTCCTTGAAAATTTGATAATTAACTTTATATTTATAGTTCTTTCAGGGTTTAAAAAAAATATTTTTGACCTTTTATTTGATTTTATGAGTGGGATGGTATCAAAGACACGAAGTATATGATCAAAGACATAAAAATGTAAATTCATCATAGCATATTTGTACTATACCAAAAATTTGAATTTTGTACTCTTGTTGAATTTCTATACAACAAAAGTCAATATGACCAAATCTTGCTACTATGGTGTCAATCGCATCCAATGGAATGGCCTTTGTGTGAGGTGTTCTATCAATTTGTTTGACTCACAGCTTGAGATTGTAGAAGACATAAACAACATCATTAAGGCACTAGGATTTGAACACATAGGGTCATGTTATAATGAGGGGGTAACATGTCATAAATTAATAAATTATAATAAAATAATAAATTGTAACAAATTAAAATTTAAGTTGAACATCTCTAATTCGTGCTTCTTGGTGTGTATTTTTTGAGACATACCTGATCCGGATTTAAACAGGAACACAACAAATTACAAATATAACCATAAATACAAAGATGCACCAGAAATAATACTTCATTTCATTAATGTAAAACACTGAAATATGCCTAATAACAGAAATGGAAATAAACTAGCTTGGGCGATGGTAGCTTATCCCTAAGAAGATGTGGCGGCTACATGCCTCTGAATTGTCTTACAATGAGGCTTAAAGGCCTATTTATTTTTGAGAAACAATGGAAAACCCTAAACATTCAAAAACCTAACCCTAGGAGATGAAGCGCCAAACTATGGGCCCCATTTGGGTAAATTGGTACATCAACTTCCCGGGGTCGTAACTTTGGCATACGATCTCCGTTTGACGTGCACAATACCTCGTTAGAAAGATCTATCCGAGGACTGCAACTTTTGAGTGAGCTACATGTTTCTCCCAGTTTTCCAAAAAAAAAACGTCGTTTAGGGCCTCAAAACGACTCCGGAAGTTCAGGACCCAAAAAACTGCTAAAAGTAGTAAACTGTGCTACAATTGAGGACACTGAAAAACTGAAAGAAACAATGGTGGGGGTCCAAGTGGAATTAGCGGGTGGCCACCAATATTCACCTGGATCATTCCTCCCCCCTTAGGAAGCAATGGTCTCGATTTCCGTTGAGTTCCTCCATGAGATGAGGAAACTTCTGCTGAACTTGGTCCCTGGAGAGCCACTTGCCTTGGTGAAGGAGTTGGCCTGCTTTGACAACTCGATACAATTGGCTCTTCTGCTGGCGAGTGTGCTTGATCTGCGTGTCCATGATCCGATCAGTTGCAGCTTGTTCCATGCAATCTGGATTTAACTCTATTGGTGTGAGTTGTTTTGCAATGTCGGATGTGTCTAGTAATGGTGGGAAGTCTGGCCGAAGACAGTCCACATTGAACATTGGGTGCAGGGCAAGGAATGGGGGAATGCTGAGCTCAAATGCATTGTCTCCCATAGCCTTGGTAATGGTGTAAGGACCATATCGGAGTGGTCTGAGTTTTCGATAAGCTCCGGTAAGGCGTTCCTTTTGCAAATGCAACCAGACTTTGTTGCCCACCCGAAACTTGTGTGGCACCCAATGTTGATCATGTCGCTGCTTGTACTTGGCATTTGATTTCTCCAGAATGTCGTGGACCTGCTGGCGGATATGTTGGATGTGCTCAATGAAGTTGTTTGCATTATCTGTTTTGGACTGGACATGCGCTGAATCTGCGTGAGTAGCTGCAAATGGCATGGCCACATCAATCAATGGAACATAGTGGCTGGAATCCCAAGCCCACCTGAAAAGGGCCGTGGCTAATCGAGCTGTGGAGAGCCTGATTATAGCTGTGCTGAACATAGGGGAGGCTCTCATCCCATGTGCGTGGATGCTTTGAGTTGTACATGCGCATAATGTGTATGATCATCTTGTGACAACCTTTGTCTCGCCATCAGTTTGGGGATGGAAGGCTGTGGACTTAGTGAGTTTTGTGTCCAACATCGAACAAAGACTAGACCAAAATGTAATGAGGAACCTGCTGTCCTGATCTAAGATGATAGACTATGGGATCCCAAAATGTACCCACACTCGTTCAAAGAAGAGTTTAGTAGTGGCTTCTGTTGTGATATTCTTCTTGTAGGCCGCCATATGACCATCTTCGAGAACCTGTCGACGACCACAAAAACACAATCATTTCCATGCTTAGTAGAAGGAAGGCCCGACATGTAATCCATGGAGACGGATTCCCAAGGTCGACTAGGGGTAGGCAACGGAGTGTAGAGGCCTTGCTTCTTGATGGTTAGTTTGGCAATGACGCATGCAGTGCAGGATCTGATGTACTTCCTGACATCCTGTCGAAGATTCGACCAATAGAAATACTTCTGCAGTACTGCCACTGTTTTCTCGACCCCGAAATGCCCAACAACCCGATTGTAGTGTGCTTCCCAAATCATCTTGGCATGCTCGCTTGAAGGAACACAAAGGTGACCTAGGTGGCATAACAAGGCATCTTGGAGGTGAAAATTTGGAACATGCTGACCCTCCAAGAGTGTCTGTTATGTGTGGCTGAATTTTGGGTCGTTTTTGTAGAGAAGTAGCCTATCATAAGTCTCGTGCCCACAAGAGTTGAGCACGGTGGTTAACACCATGATCAGTGGTCGACTGAGGAAATCTGCAACATTATTGGTG
Source organism: Pinus taeda (assembly GCA_000404065.3). Lineage (NCBI taxonomy): Eukaryota > Viridiplantae > Streptophyta > Pinopsida > Pinales > Pinaceae > Pinus > Pinus taeda. The sequence goes on along the minus strand of APFE031311322.1, from coordinate 123,242 downwards.
TTGCCCTTCTTCTACTTGATATTCAAATGGTACTGTTGCAGGTATGTGGACCACTTCTGATGGCAATCATTCAGCAACTTCCCTTGCGTCTGTATGAACTACAGGGGCTGGTGGTCTGTGTGGATGACCGTTTCCTTCCCCAAAATGTAATGCTTTTATTGTCGGCAGACCTGCATAATGGAGTACATCTCTTTGTCATAAGTGGGATACTTCCGGACTGTGTCTAAAAGTGTCTCACTGTGATATGCCACTAGATGCCCGTGTTGAATAAGGATTGCCCCAATAGCATAGTCAGAGTGATTTGAAATGACCATATACTAAAAATTGATGTAGAATTGATTAGCCATTAATGAGTTTGAATGTTAACTGAAAGCACGGAAATCAAGGAAAATTTTCTTGAACATAACACTTTATGACAGCTGATAAACCATGATTAAGATGCAAAACAGAAGTGAAAACAACAAAAACACAGTTATACCAGACAACAAGATTGATTACAGAGTTCGTCCCTGATGTACTACGTCTCCGAGTCCGCTTTCAAGATGGGCGACCGTTTTTATTGGGAATGAGAAGAAGAAGTCGATTACACAGTGATTTGCACAGAATGAACTTGCACATCGGTGATTCTAACCTCTGTCATCAGAGAGCTCTCTGAATCAGCTTTCCAACGTTGCTTACGGTTTCCAAATCCAACTCCAAATGCTCCCGAAACACTAAAAACAAAATCGCCTCTATCCTTCCAGAACCTGCATACAAACGCTGAAAACCACTCTTTGTTGAACGCCATGAAAACCTATGAACATTACCTGAACAACTTGATCATAACCAACATTGTTGATACTGAATGACACCCATGAACTCTAATGACGACACTTTGAACACTTGTGCAATTGGATCGACGGATCCTCCTGGATCATTCCTCTCCACTTGAAAGCTTTTGGACCACAAAAGTTTGACTAAACAATTAGTCGATGAGGGTAGAAATCCCTCTCTTTCCACCTGGACTTGACGATGTACCAATGCATTCGATCAATCACCTGCATGTGATGACCCTGATGATGCTGACCATGATACCTTTCGATTCGGTGACCTGTTTCTTCCATCCGCAGTATAAACAACTTGCGACGATGGGCAAACAACCTATTATCAACATGGCAATTGAATTCTTTCCACGAAGAATTATGAGTTAGTGATATGAAAACATCTTTGAAAACAGTGTTTGTAGAACTTTGTTCAATACATTTGATGGGTATTAACAATCTACTTTCTGGAATAACTAAAATATTGAAAGACTCCTTTGATTTTGACTTCATATCAATTACTTGACTTGATTTACTTTCCTGTTGATTGATTACTAAGTGAACTTGCTGCACAGAACTCATCCAATTGTGATGTAAAGACTGCTACAACTTAGTTTGATTTTGAAAGTATCAAAGTAATTGTTGATTTACTTGAATCACTATTTCTTCGTTGATTAACTAATATTTCCATTGACTAACACTTTCACTTAATGCATTAGTTTTCAAATCATGATAAGGAAACTTTAGATCTGCTTTTGAAAATGCTTTGTCATGAAAACTTATAAACTTCCTCTCCACTTGAAAATAGGCTTCATTACTTTTTAAAGCATGAAATGATGATGCAATACCAAAGAAATGCAACATTGACTTTCCCTAATACTGACCCGCACCCCTGAAACTGAAAATAAACATTCCATCTGAAACCAGTGTCTGATTAGACTCACATGTACCATTCCCTGCAATACATTGTTGCTGATGATAGTTTCTAGATTTCAGTTGAATGAATGAATTGAGATTCATTCTGTCTTTAAGAAGATGTTCATAGGACATTAAATGTATCTCATGTTGCTTATCCTGTTTATGAATAAGATTTCTTGGAAAAGAATTAACCACCTTGACCAATAGATCTATAAACTGAATCTCGCTTCTCGAACAATCATCCTTATGTTGTTCCTTAATAAACATGAGTACATATTTACTTGAACTTATTAACTGCTTAACTTGATTTGTAACAATTAAATCCAAGTTTGATTTGACTTTATGTGCCCTAACAATAAATTCGACCCCTTCTTTCTTTAGGTGATATTTACGTTCTCTTCTGTAAAACACTGCATCTCTATCATAAAGATAAGGACTTCCTAAGACAACTCCACATGTCTAATGGGACCACATCTAACTCCACTTCATCAATGTACTTAGATGTAATTGCAAATTTTAACCGACAGTGCTTTCTGACATGTATCTGAGTTGATTTATTAATCCAACCTAATGGGTATGGTCTTGGATGATTCTGTGTTTCCAATCCCAATTGATTAACTATATGTTCAGATATTAATTTTGCTTGTGATCCACTGTCAAACATTGTGTCAATCTTTGTATGCTTAGAAGTTATCCTTATGTGGATGAGTTCAACCCTTTTATCCTCATGTGGAGGATTTATGTTTGAAGAAGATACATTAGTTTTCGAATTTGAACCAGTATCAGAAGTTTTACCTATTGTAACCATGGCGGCTATCCTCCTTTCATCCCCTGAATCTGAACCCAGATCTTGCTGGACTGCTGCAATGGCCTTCTTTTCATCCTTCGCCTTAAGGAACTTTTTGGGCTTAAGTTCTGGATGAAGTTTCCAACACTTCGATTCATCATGACCAATTCTCTGGCAATGAGAACAAGTAGGTCTTTCCTTCTGAACGATCGTTGATTTCTTTCTCTTCGAAATGTTCTTCCCCTTACTATCACTGGAATCTCTGGTTTTCAACTCTTTGGATCACTGAGATGACAACTTGAGTGGTCTGCCACCTGATTCAATATGTATGGCCTGAACACACACCTCCTCAAAATCATCAGGATTAAACATCAATAAAGTATGTTGCAAATATGAATGTAAACTGCCGATGTATTTTAACAAAGTTTCACGTGTATCCAATGAAATACCAAGCGCCAATGCTTTCTTCTTGAACTCCTGAGTAAACTCTTGAACACTCTGCCCTTTACCTTGCCTCAAATGCTACCAATCAATAACAACTTGCTGCATGTATCCCAAAGGATAGAACTGTTTCCTAAGAGCTTTCAAAAACTTAGACCATGAAGAGATGACTTTTCCTTTACGCTTCACATCTAGCTGAGTTTTGCTTTCCCACCAGATTAACGCTGTTCCCCCCATTCTAAGTGTAGCTAACTGAATTTTAGTTTTATCTCTAGAAATGTTCTGAATACGACAATACACTTCTAACTGCTTTATCCAATTACCTAGCTTTTCAATATTCATTTCGCCATCATAAACAGGTAACTCAAATTTAACATCAAGTTTCAAAAGAGATGTTTTCTTAGGTTTCTTTTCCGTTTCAGACTCTGCATTGGAAGAAGAAAAAGAAGAAGAGGATGATGGAGATGATGGAGGTGAAGGTGGTTTATCATTCTTCCCTTTACCTTTGTCCTTCTTCGATGCCTTTGAAGAAGAAGCTGCATCTCTCGCCTTCTTGTCTTCGTACAATTCTCCCAACGTCTGTTGCATAGTTAAAAGCGCCTGCTGAAATTGTTTCTCACCCATCTTAGTCTCAGTGTTTTCACCTGCATCAGGTCCTGACATGGTCGATTTTTGAACGATTCATCACTTTCCATTCTCTGGATCGATCTGCTCAAGGATTCCTTCTCCTTGTTGCGACTTAGACCTGGTTAACATTCAATGGCACATTATGCAAACGCAACCTACTCTGATACCAAATTATATGATATGAAATGACCATATACTAAAAACTGATGTAGAATTGATTAGCCATTAATGGGTTTGAATGTTAACTGAAAGCACAAAAATCGAGGAAAATTGCTTGAACAGAACACTTTACGACCGCTGATAAACCAGATTAAGATGCAAAACAGAAGTGAAAACAGCAAAAACACAGTTATACCAGACAACAAGATTGATTACGGAGTTCGTCCCTGATGGACTACATCTCCAGGTCTGCTTTCAAGATGGGCGATCGTTTTTATTAGGAATGAGAAGAAGAAGTCGATTACGCAGTGATTTGGATATACTAAACTTGCACACAGGCAATTCTGACCTCTCTCATTAGATAACTCTCTGAAACAGCTTTCCAGCGTCGCTTACGGTTTCCAAATCCGACTCTAGATGCTCTCGAAACACTAAAAACAAAATCGCCTCTATCCCTCCAAAACCTGCATACAAAAGCTGAAAACCACTCTCCACTGAACGCCATGAAAACCTATGAACATTACCTGAACAACCTGATCATAACCAACATTGTCGATACTGAATGACACCCATGAACTCCAATGACGACACTTTGAACACTTGTGCAATTGGATCGATGGATCCTCCTAGATCACAGAGGCATCTGTCTCAATCTCAAATGGTTGTTGCAAGTCTGGTAATGCGAGCATGGGTGCCGAGCAGAGGTGATGTTTCAACTCTGTGAATGCCTTCTAATGAGATTTAGACTAAAAGAATTTTGCTTTTGCTCCTCCCTTGGTGACTTGACTCAAGGGCCAAGTGATATGAGAAAATCCCAACACGACCCTGCGGTAGAAGTTGGCATGACCTAGAAAGCTGTGGAGCTCTGTCAGAGTGGTTGGAGATGATCAATCCCAAATGACTTGGATCTTGGATGGATGCATATGCACCCCCCGTTCATCAATAATGTCCCCGCTCATCAATAATGTATTCCAGGTACTGAACTTGGGTTATGCCAAAAGTGCATTTCTCCAAATTGGCACATAACTTGTGTTGTTGCAGTGTTTGGAGAACCTTTCGGATGTGGTGGAGGTGCTCTTCCCAACTCTGGCTTAAGATCAGGATGTCATCCAAGTATACCACTACAAATGAGTTGGTGAATGGCTGCAAGATGTCATCCATTAGCCTCATGAAGGTCGCAGGAGCATTCGTCAACTTGAAAGGCATAACCAACCATTCGAAAAGGCCCTCCTTGGCTTTGAAGGCAATCTTCCACACATTGGAAGGGTTCGATTGGTACCTGGTGATATCATGCCTTCAAATCGATCTTGCTGAAATATTTTGCCCCCTTCAGTTGGTCCAGAAGGTCATCAATCCGTGGGATCGGGTACCTATTCCGGACAATGATCTTGTTCAGCGCCCGATAGTCAATAAAGAGTCTCCAAGTCCCATCCTTCTTCTGTACCAACACGATCGGGCTCCCACAGGGCGATGAACTTGGTCAGATGTGACCTTTCTGTAGCAGCTCCTGGATTTGCCTCTTGATTTCATCAGTCTCCAGAACTGAGCGCCAATAGATTGGTCCATTGGGCAGCGACGCACCTGGGGTCAGATCGATGGAGTGCTTGACCTGACAGTGCAAAGGAACCCCTGGGGGGGAGGTGAAGATGTCCTCGTACTCCTCCACGACCTTGTCCATTTGTAGTTATCGTGCGGAGGGGCCCTGTCTGGAGGTCGTGGCCATCGTCTTCTTCTTTCCCTGAGGGCGTATCATCAGGAAAACAAATTTCCCTGTTTTGGAAATGAGCTTACTGCATTGTTTTGTGGTAACCAAAGAGATGGTGGTAGGCGGTGCTACCTCCGCTATCCTGTACAACTTATTTCCTAAAGTAACAATAACAGCACGAGGCCTTGATTTATACACAACATGTCGCTTCCACAAGTATTGTTGGCCTAATAATACATCGCAAACATCAAGGGGAGCAACATTACATAATACCTCATCCGTGAAGGGCTTGATGTTGTATGGAAGGTGACACTGTTGGCTCACGCGAAGATCCCGTCCCACCCGATGATGTACGGTTGGGGATGTGCTGTGGTCGGTAAGCCTAGCCGCTTCACGACCTTTGCCAAAATGAGGTTCTTTTGGCTCCCGTTGTTGATAATGAATTGTAGCGGGGAACCCTTTACCCACATCTGGAAGTGGAAGAGGTGCTCCTCTCGATCTTTGGGTTCCTCCTTTTGGATCTTTGTGGTGGCAACGATGGCATTGGGCTCTGCATCAATAATCTGCTTTTTTTTGTCATTCCCCTTATCGGGTTTTGACTTGGAGTCAGAACATGCATCTAATTCTGAAGCCTTTAGCTCGGCCACCAATGACTGCTTGGCCTGACACTCACTTGTGTTGTGAGTGGAGTTCTTATGGAACTCACACCACTTTCCCGTGTCCTTCGGCTTCGCGTTGTTGTTCTTCGCTTGCGGCTTTGGCGGGTTGTCTTGGGCCACCTCGCCTTGGCTTTGTCCTTTGTTCTATGGTTTGGGGGCACCTTTCCCTTGCTTCGAATTCGCAGATCCAAAGTTTCGATTCTTCTGTTTAAACTTCTGCTCGATCTTGATAGCGTATCGGTACGCCGTGTCGAGCGAGGAGATGTCCTGGAACTCCATCTCGTCCTGGATGTACCTATGTAGGCAACCACATTATTTGAGTACCAAATGCTGCTCAGTATCCTTGATACCCAACTTTGTGTGAAGGGTATGAAAATATTGGTAAACTCTAGCACGTCTTGGTCCCTTCTTTGCCGCAGCGTGGTCCACTTTATGTATTTATCCTCATAGCTTCCGATAGGGTAGTACTGCTCCTTGATGGCATCCCAGAATGAATTCCAAGTGGGTGTGGCTGAAAACAGTGAGGCCGTACTTTCATCCTTATGCTCGTAGTAGGTTTTCCACCTATCCTTGACATGGGGGGCAGCTTTGAGTAGAGCGAAAGTAATATTTTCTCGTCCGGAAAAATCATGAACAAAAAAATACCCTTCTAGCAGATTTAACCATTTTTCTACAACGTCTGCATTTATCTGACTCTCAAATGTGGGAATGTTAAATTTAACTTGTACCTTAAACGGTGTGGCGCTTCCGGAGTAGTTGCTGGAAGTAGATGTGTCGCCCTTGGGTAACCGCTTAAGGATCTGGGCAAAGTTGTCCATCATTTCGTTCCTTTGTCGCTCGAGGGCCTCTTCAAGCAAGATTTTGATAGGATCTTGTGCTCCCTCGTCTTTCTTTTCATCCGCCATGGGAGGCCATCAGGATTTGCGAGGCTGGTCTCACAAAGGTTCGACCAGTTCAAGCCCTAACTCCTTATATATCGACCTCGTTGGGGACATGCAAAGAAAAACAAAAAAAGAGCAGACCGTTATGATACCACTGATCCAGATTTAAACAGGAATGCAACAAATTACAGATATAACCATAAATACAGGGATGCAGCAGAAATAATACTTCATTTCGTTAATGTAAAATATTGAAATATGCCTAGTAACATAAATGGAAATAAACTAGCTTAGGTGATGGTAGCTTATCCCTGAGAAGAGATGTGGTGGCTACATGCCTCTGAACTGTCTTACAATGAGGCTCGAAGGCCTATTTATTGTCGAGAAACAATGGAAAACCCTAAACATTCAAAAACCTAACCTTAGGAGATGAAGCACCAAACTATGGGCTCCATTTGGGACTTTGGATAAATTGGTACATCAACTTCCTAGGGTCTTAACTTTGGAATACGATCCCCGTTTGACACGCACAATACCTCGTTAGAAAGATATATTCGAGGATTACAACTTTTGAGTGAGCAACATGGCTCAATTTTCCCAAAAAACGTTGTTTAGGGCTTCAAAACGGCTCCAAAAGTTCAGGACTTGAAAAACTGCTAAAAATAGTAAACTGTGCTACAATTAAGGAAACTGAAAAAAACAATAGTGGGGGTCCAAGTGGAATTGGCGGGTGGCCACCAATATCCACCTGGATCAATACCTTAGTTGCATATTGGCACCTTGAAAAGCTGCAAGTTTAATTGAGCACTTGAATGACAATTTTCTATAAATTTGGCACTTTTATGCCATAGTTTGTCCATCAAACATCTACATTGAATGAATAAAAAAAAACCAAGAAACAAAATTATAGTTTGATCAAGTAGCTACTAGCAATTAAGTTACTAGGAAACGAATATGGATGCAGATACAGATCCATCAGATTTTTGAAAAGCCAGGATCTTGATACACTTGGGAAATGCAATATACAAACAATGCAATAATATTTTTCAATTCTAGAAAACATATTCAACGTTTAAAATCAAAACCATTAATGAATCACAACATTAGAACTGAAACCATTAGATAATTTATAAATCTAAAGATTGAAATCACAATGTATCATGGCTTATGCAGAAAGAATAATTGTAAATACAAATTTGAATGACATCAATGGTCACTATTCATATGATGATATAGAGTAGATCAACTACATATCCAAGAATGGGTCTACATTCTCATTGTTTGAGTATTTCAATTCTACATCATGATCAATCTGTCGTCTTCCTTGAAATATGCATTAAAATGAAGAAATCCCTAGCTAGTTATGATGGTAAATGAAATATTGTACATTGTTTGAGAACATGATATAGTCTATGTATCATAGAGTTCTAAGAGGAGTCTTCGCCTAGAGTTGGATGGGATTGATCTAATTAAATTATTAATGACACAACCATCCTTTGTACACAAAGAAAACCAAACTCTAAGTATATGCTATATCCGATTATCTATAAAGTTTTCCTGCTTGCATCATAAAAAAAATGAAAATGAAAATTTAAATGTCTCAGTGCTTTCTTGCTAGAATTATCATTTGCTATACAACCTATAGGCTATAGATAATTAATAACTTATACAACTATATGACCTATAGATTAATAATAAGTAAGTTAACTAAAACTTTAAATATAATATTTGTTGCTTATGGTTTCAAATAGGTGGCAAATATGCTCAGTGTTTTTTTTTTAAAACTAGAACTTTAATGTTTTTTTCTTGGGATATGATGAGTGAGGGCTAGTTGGCATAGGTTCCATTTCAGCAGCATGGGATCTATTTCTAGGTTTGAAGGTTCTATTTACATTATGGATCCTATGTGGATTTGGGTGGATCCATATTCGTATCTAGATCCGAAACATGTTCTGTGGATCCAACATCAAGACACCATAGGTTTGTTAACATAGAGTAGCAGATAGAAGAAAGGAAATACATTGAAGCTTGGATGACATTCTAGTGGTTTTGTCTTGGACAACCATGTTGTTGCCAATGGTGACTCACTTGTTTTGAAATTTTTGAGCATTTAGTGGGAGTCAACACCATCCTTTGAACACATGTGGGTAATCCATCCACAACCTTGGCATCAAATTAAAAACCAGAGAATGAAGAGAATGTAGGGTTGAGGTAGAGCCTTGTTACATGAGTGGGATGATGGAGAATATTGTTCCATTTCTCATTTGTCAACTTCCATATTTCAAATTATTTGTTGAATCCCTGCTTCCCCTTGTCCTCATAGTACCTATGGACAACTTTCCTGGCTTTGTTCATGGCATCATACAAGTAGCTTGTTGCAAGCTTGTCACAATTGACCAAGTGAATAACCTTTACTAAAATTTCACTAATGGCACACACACTTTTGTCCATAAAATCTCTTGGTACACTTGTTTGGCTATGGCTTATTGATCTAGTTTATCGTTATATGCATTTGCATCCCACTCATATGAAAGAAATATTCCTCCAACGTGCAATCAAGGAAAGGCTGAAGAGAAGTGAAGTTAATGGCAAAATGCATGATTATGGGATGCACCAATGCCTTGTTCTTCAGTCATAGGCCTAAGAAAATTGCACGATTATATGAAAATTTGGTGATTCTCCTTCGATTCAATGATATCCATGATTCAAGAAATTTTGCCCATGTGCTCTAAAATCAAATCAACGCAATGGTCAATATAAAGAGTCCAATACAATGTTTAAGACATCTGCATAAGCAACTTGCAAACGACCACATAATTAGTAGCATTCTTTGTTATGTTTTTAACATGCTGCAGACCTATATCTTAGATAACCCATCCAAAAATTGGCATAATAGCTATACATCTTTAATATATGCAAATGCATTGTCGTATTTGATAAAAATTACCTTGTTGGAACAATTAAATTAGAAATTTAGAATGGTCTTGGCCATCCTATCATTCCACCTCTATGGGATCAGGGTGTATCTTGTGATCTCCCATGACTCCCTAAGCTTATCCAATTTGCGAATGCAATTAGACTTCTCCCTTTAAAAGAGAGGCTCACTCAACTCATCATAGGTAAGGAGCCTTGTACCTTGAGCCAAGAATAACAATAACTTCAAATATTGCTTGGTAGAATGGGTTGTTCTTGACAATATTGAAAATAATGTCACTCTATAGAAAAACATCTTGATACAATCTTTTCAGCTTCTTGCTTCTCTCTTTTTTTAACAACTGACTCAATAGAATGTTGTGCCCTAGCAAAGGACCTTGGAACAAATAAAGGTGAGCTGGCCAAGGGCATTGTGTTTAATGTCCTCTGCAAATTAATTGCCCAAGGAAGGACGTAGTAGCCTATCTAACCCCATAGGCTGTAGTCATTTAAAAAGGGGGACTTATTATTTAAATTATGTAGGTAACATTAGATAATACAAATTAAATTGGTTAAAATGGAGGGAAACTTTCAAGTCACTCAAATTTGAATTTAAGAGGGACAATCCCCAAGGAGAAACTATATAAGGAAGGGAGGACAGTCATTATGATCATCTGGCTTGTTATTCTTTTTGATTTTGGGGCTAAGGCTCTTGGAGGGTTGATTGGTGTCGGTGGTGAAAGATTCCACCCTCTAGCCAATCTTTCAACTTTTTCTCTCTATAGGATTGAATTCTAGCTGGCCTCTATCTTTTTGAGGCAGTGAAGCGCTGGAGTCTATCTTGTTGAGGCAATGAACGGCTGGAGTCTACATTTTTGAGATAGTGAAAGGCTGGATCTATCTTTTGAGGCAACGGAAGGCTGATATACATCTTCGCGAGGTAGTGGAAGGTTGAGACCTAACTTTTTGGGGTAGCGAAAGGCCAAGAAGCTACCTTTTGTGGCAACAAAAGGTTGGTATATATCTTTTGAGGCCATGGAAGGTTGGTATATATCTTCTCGAGGCAGCTAAAGGTTGAGATCTAACTTTTTGAGGCAGTGAAAGGCTAACTTTCTGAGGTAGTGAAAGGCTAAGAAGCCATCTTCTGAGGCAACCTCTGTCACAGGGTTCGTCGAACCTAAAGGTTGAGGTCCGAAATTCGGCGAATTTCAAAAAAAAAATTAAGGTTCGTTTAGGTTCGAGAAGGTTCGGTTCTTGCTGCGTGCATTATTATTATAACGAGGTTCCTGCTACGTGCATTATTATTATAACGGCATTCATATTGTTATTACCCTAAGGTTTAGGTTCGAGAAGGTTCCGTTCCTGCCGCTGTGTCCTAACTTGGACAGTATTCCATATAATCGTCCCAATCTCCCAATGAGCGTGTGCGCGATTTCCGAATCATGGTTCAAATTTTCTTTCTAAAGCGTTGACATTATTATAATTTTACAAGTATTATAATATATTGCAGAGTGCAGTATCGAAATCTGCTTACATACATTATAATGTGTTAAAAGCATTATATTTTTACGCGTCAACATTATTATAATTCTAAACTGTAGTATTGAACTGAACGTACATTTATTACAGGCAATACAATATGTCAACACATTCCAATGTATTGAACTCACCGTATATGAGGCATTACAATGGGCTAATGTATATTTATTATTATTATTATAATAATAAAGCTAAGTGAACATAATTTAAAAATTATATATTTTTACGAGAATTATTTTTAATATATTTTAAATTATATTACATTAACGGGTATTGTTATTTTAAATATTATAAAATAATATAATTTATATTTATGGAAATTATAAATTTATTGATATAGTATAATGTTAAAAATTATAAATATATATTAATTATAAATGAATATAAAAGATTTATGTAATTTTAATTATATATATATTTTTAAAATTATATACATGAACGAACCTAATGGCGAACCTCATTCGAACCTCATCAAAAAATTCGAACTCGAATCGAACTTAATTGTAATCGAATTCGAATTCGAACCCGAACCATGTGACATTGGAGGCAACTAGTAGCCTAAAGTGCAACGATCAGGAGGTGGTGATGGTCTTAGGGTAAATTCAGGGTGTTGGGTGACTAGGGATTGAGGCACCAAAGGTGAATAAGGGTGCAAGGTAGCAGCGAGGCTTGCTGATGTGATTTTGTGGCAACAAAGGGACGTAAACAATTTTGTAAGACTAGAAACCATGTTTGTGTTGATATCCCTATTGGGAGACTGTTGATCTTTTTAAGTCTATTTGCGTATTGAATCAACTCTATTTTATAGTGGTTGCTTGTGGAATCAACTGTTGCTCCAGTTCTTACTATGTTTGTGTATTCAGTAAACATCCTCACTGTTTTATAGATTGATGAGTATTGCAACACTATTATGAAATATAATTCTTTGATGTGTTTATTGAAAACCCTAACTTAGAATTGCATCCTAAGGGTAATCTCTCCAAGAGGGACAGTACATTGTGGAAGGTGTGATTGACTATTGGGTTTCATTTCCTCATTTCCTCTTTCCCTGAGAAATATGTAGTTGTCGAGGTTCTTGCTACAACAATTGCAATTTTGAGCCTCGACTCTCAATGAATCTCTCATTTTTCTTCTTATTTGATTGATTGAGTGGTAATATGGACAATTTCCATGGAAGATGCAATGCAAATTTCCATTTCGTGCCTTGGAATTTTGGTGAGGTAGTATGTCAAGCTGTTGATCCCCCCATTCATTTCCATCTTGCACAACTTGCAACTCAACCTTTGCCAATTATGAAGACCAATCAAACCACCATATTCTCATAGTGGGTCCATTGCCTTTGGCATTTCCCTAGGGAGCTGATTAAACTCGGTGCACAAAAAGAAGTTGATATCAACACAAAAAACACTGCAAATAAAAAATCAGAGCTAATGAGCATAAGATCTTCCATTAAAAATTGGCAAGAAGAGGCAAATCTAATGGACACTGTAAGACCTATCATAAATCTCAAAGAACAAACAAAATGCAAGCTTAAATTTTGTACATGCCTGCAAATATGGAATTGGTAGATTGGAATCAATCCCCACTCCACAATAGCTCTGCCAGTGGTGATGAAAACATTTGATTTCCCCTTAGCTTGATGAAAGATGGTGAGAAATTCCTATGTGTTCAATATCCTACCTTTAGTTTTTAAATGAGGTTCCAAACAATAAAAGTTGGATTTTAAAGGATTAATGACATGGACCAAGAGATAAGTTCCCTCAACTTGCAATTAGGAATATAATGATCTTATTATCAGTTCGAAAATATGTCAATAGTTTGAGGCTATAATGTTGTTGTCTTGGAAATCTTGTGATATATTGCTATATCTGAAAATCTGGTGACCCAAATCCCTACTGCAGCAACTGATTATATTTCTCCTACTGAATCTAGTTATTTAGAGTATTATACGGTAAACATTGAAATAAATACAATTACAACCTTCACAACTTAAATAATATGCGAAAACACGAACTGAGCAAGAAGAAATAGCACACACACAAGTGAGACCATTATTTTTGGACAAATGTCCCTGAAAAAACCCAATGTGGGAAAATTGATGCAACAATTGAGGGTTTGAATTATTATGCAGTAATTTATGAGTACAATTCTTCGGATGCCCAAATTGGCAATCCTATACAGAGATATAATTGGACAAAAGGATAGTGAGATGATCTCACCCTGTCACTAGGGAATCCGACATTGATTTATACTTTAGATGAGCCTCTGCGCTGTCTCTGTGCAGTACTGCGTCACACCCACGCAATTACTGCATCACTGCTGCTAGGACTGCGCTGCACCTCCTCTCTATCCTCTGCTCGTTGGAAACTTTGGCCCTCTGGGCTCTTGGTCTCACGCCCCTGCTCCGACACTAGATCCCGACTGTTCCCCAACAGAAATACAGACTCCTTTTGAAGCTCTGCGCTACCTCTGCGTGGCCCAGCGCTGCCTCTCCGGACTACTCTCTGCCATCTCTGCCTTGCACTCTTCGGATTAGGAAAAATTCCTTCGAAAAATTATCCCTGCCCCAAACTGCAAGAAATATCCTCGATCACCTTCTCTGACAATTGTTGCGATGCTCTCTTGAGAAAATCGATCTCTGATCTCTCACCCGATGTATTCCAAATGCCCATCAAGCCTCTTCTTATAATCTTCTCGTTGATCAATCAATGGCCCATATTAGATTCTAATCAAGGGCTCAGATCATTTTGGCTTGATCCTTGCCTTCTTCTAGAAGTTTCACCCCCAGTTTAATTAATACCTTTAATTATTTTAATTTCCTAAGTTTACACTTGGGCATCCATTAAGAATAATTACTTATTTTAATAAAACTGTCTCTGGGTGGAATTTTCCAAAACGATTTATGGGTATTCTAGAATACATATTTCCTAGCCTCCCTGCAAATTTTGAGGCTTAGAGCACATTTGATGCTACCAGCAATCAACACTCCCTCTTAGCAAGGAATGTGCTCTAGTAATGCAACCTGCTGAAGCATCACCTTGACCCTGTAACATCTCCCTTTGCGTTGCTGATGTTTGACATCACTACCCACCAACTACTGCGCAAATGCTGCATCCGTTTTCCTACTGACTCTACATGCTACTGCCAACTGCATCTAAACTGCAACTCTGCTCCAACTACTGCTGCTGACTTCTGCAACAACTGCAACGAAAAAACATCCAAAACACGAACAAGTGTTCAACATGATGCATTTGTTGCTGGAGTTTCGACTACTGCTAGCCTTTGCGTTGACCCTCTGGAGCCTCTATGTTGCTGCTGACTCTGCACTGTGCCAACTGTACTGTTGCCAACTCTGCTATGCACTGCTTAGTCTCTAGCGCTCCTAGCCACTGCAACTATCACTCTGACACTCCTCTGCACCAGCTGACACTGGTCCACCCTGCTACTTCTGATATGGGCTCCCGTAGCATGGTATTGATCCATGAGGTGGACTCCTTAATGGACCCTACCCATCTGCAATTCTTTCAAACTACAGTGCTAGATCACCCCACCTCTCCCTTGGAGGTATTTGGGCAATCATGGTGAACTCCTCCTCCTTGATCTTTGCAGTTGCAGCATGCAGATCATGTTTCTCGTCTTTGTCCTTCTTCTTGAGAGGACACTGTGTAGTGTAGTGACCAAATTCAACACATTAGAAACATTTGATCTTTAAGACGTCCTTCTTCCGCCTTCGCTGCTCCTGCTGCCCCTTTGATGCAAGGGCTGCATTCTCTTCCTCCTCCTTGGGCTTCATCCCACTACTGCTACTGCTATCAAGTTTGCACTTGATTAAGTCTCGCCTCATCTCTTCCCGTTTAAGAGCGGCCCACATCCCTTCCCAATCTAACAATTTCTCTCTGCCCAGGATACTTTGGACAAATACTTACCATTCTTCTGAGACTGAATTCAGGGCCAACCTCACCATCTTTGTAGGTTGAGGTGATGTTCCTATAACTGTCAACTGATATTGGACTTCTTGAAGCTTTGATAGGAATGGATCATGTGTTCCCCCTTTTGCATCCTTGCAGATCTCATTTTCTCCTCCAAGTACATCTTCTGTTGCTCGGAAGATCCCTGATACAACATAGCCAAAGCATCCTACATCTCCTTGGCAGTGCCTTTGCCAACAATGTGACATACAACATGATCCCTCACTCCATTGAGGATTAACCTCTTGGTCTTCGCCATTTCAATGATTTTAGCTACGACACTATCGACATAGGCTTTGAGATTATGCTCATCCAGAAGGCAGGAGATCCTAGCCTTCCAAATCACATAGTTGGATGCTCCATCCAACCGATCTTGATCTCTCAGCCCATTAGTTACCATCTCTGCTAACAAAATGTCGAACTACCTCCTCTCTCCTCTGCGCTACTACTAGGTTGGCCTATGCACTCCCTGCTGGAGTTAGTAGATCTGCTCCTCCCTACTGCTGCTCGGCAATTGAGAAATCACATTCCCTAGCTAGGAATTCTCTGAGGAAGAAATTCCCTCAAAAAGTGTCTCCGTCCTTCTTCTGATGTTTTTTGCCCCAACATCTGCTCCAGAAAACCACTTCTCACTTGAAGACTGCTTTGCGCTGAAGCTTCTGTTGTGCTGCTCCCTTTGCTGCTGACAAAACTCGATCTGGAAATCTTACCTCTCTGTCAACTCACTCAGAGAGAGATTTTCCTCGAGAATCTTGCCCTCCTGGCCTGGACTGCGTAATCCCTCTGGGGATTCGACTCGCTGTCTATGCAACACTTCGATCTCTCTCCTTCTCTTCAACGCTGGGCTCTTTTGGTTTGCTCTCTTGCTTTACCTGCGCTCTGATACCATGTGAAAAATTTGGTGACCCAAATCCCTACTGCAGCAACTGATTATATTTCTCCTACTGATTCAAGTTATTTACAATATTATACGGTAAACATCGAAATAAATACAACTGTAGCCATCACAACTTAAATAATACGCAGAAACAAGAACTGAACAAGAAAAGATAAAACACACACAAATGACACCGTTGTTTTTGGACAAATGTCCCCAGAAAAACCCATTGGGAAAACGGTGCAACAACCGAGGGTTTGAATTATTATGTAGTAATTTCCGAGTACAACTCTTTGGATGCCCAAACTGGCAATCCTATACAGAGATCTAATTGGACAAAAAGATAGTGAGATGATCTCAAACTGTTAGTGGGAAATCCGACACTGATTTGCGCTGGAGATGAGCCTTTGCGCTGTCCCTGTGCAATACTGCATCACACCCCACCCACACAATTACTGTGTCACTGCTGCTGGGACTGTGTTGCACCTCCTCTCGATCCTCTGCTCGTTGGAAACTTTGACCCTCTAGCCTCCCGGTCTCACACCCTGGCTCCGGCACTAGATCCCAACTGTTCCCAGCAGAAATACATACTCTCTCCAAAGCTCTGTGCTGCCACAACGTAGCTCTACGTTGCTTCTTTGTGGCCCAGCGTTGCCTCTCCAGAGTCTAGACTACTCTCTGCCCTCTGCCTTGCACTCTCCGGATCAAGAAAACTTCCTCTAGAAAATTATCCTTGCCCCTCACTGCAAGAAATATCCTCGATCACCTTCTCCAGCAACTGCTGCGCTGCTCTCTTGAGAAAATCGATTTCTGATCTCTCACCCTATGTATTTTCCAAAGGAGTTGTCTATAATGCGACTTTTTGGAGATTCCGGTGACGGAATCCGGCGGAAGAAATGAGGTTAAATCTTGATTTTTAGCAGTTAAAATGGTTTTTTAACTGCATATTTGGATTCAGCGCCCTGGAAAACCCCTGGGAGCCATTGATTGTGCAGAAACTAGCTATCAAACTTGAGATTCCAATGAATTGCGGCCGGATTTTGACCAGAAAAATCCGCCGGAAAGGCTTTCAAAAAGTCGCGTTATAGACTACTACTTTTCCAAATGCCCATCAAGCCTCTTCTTATAATCCTCTCATTGATCAATCACTGACCCAGATTGGATTCTAATCAATGGCTCAGATCATTTTGGCTTCGTCTTCTTCTAGAAGTTTCATCCCCGGTGTAACTAATACCCTTTTAATTATTTTAATTACTTAGGCATCCATTAAAATAATTAATTAATTTAGTAAAACTGTCTCCCGGTGGAATTTCTGAAAACGATTTCTGGGTATTCTAGAATACATGTGTCCTACCCTCGCAAATTTTGAGGCTTAGAGCACATCCGATGCTACCAGAAATCAACACTATGTGGCTGATATTTTTATGACATGCGCAACACTAGTCTGAACATTGTCAACCTTGTTTTGTTAATTTTTCTCATACAAAATCTAATTTATTTTACTTCAACAATTATTTAAAAACCCTAGAAAATATTTATTTCAAATATTTATTTCAAATATATCTGAATTTGTCTAAAATAAATACGCTAGTATATTAACTAAAAAGTGCAGTGGGAATAAGATAAAGAGATCAATCACACCCCAACAACAAATTTACACCCATCATAGTCTTCTTCATTAAATTTCTTGGGAAAATTTTGGGTTACACACACAAAGAATGCATAGAGAAATACAACTGTTAGGAACCTGGAAATTTGGCCTCACTGGGAAAATCGGTCTCTGGGGATCGACCTTCCTGAAGAAATTTTTGGCCCTGGAGAATTAGATTTGTCTTACCAGCAAATCAGTCTCCCTTTCCCCCTATCTTTTACGGCCCCTGCGCACTATAGAAAATTGGCCTCTTTGGATCTTTCGGCCTCCTCCACAATTTGGTTCTCCTCTTCAGCAACTCAGCTTCCCTCTTTCCTGAACTTGGCTTCCCTAAAATTTTCCTGAAATTTCATGTTGAACTTCTCAGCACTTCTCTTCAGTCTAGTCAGGCCTCTCACTCTAGAGAAAATCGCTTTCTCCATAACTGTGTGTCTTCACCTCTCCCTTGGGCTTATTTTATTATTTCAGTAAGCGAAAATTCCTAACCCTAAAGTCCTAAGTCATCAATGGCTAGGATTAAGTCCTAAACACCACTTCAGATCAACAGTTGATATTAGATCTAAGTCACTTAAATAATTTTATTATTTATCAGTAGAACTTTGTCTAATAGTCAAAAATAATTAATTAGATTAATTACTGTACTTTTCCAAAGTTAATATTAGGAAAGAAATAAAAAATAACTTACTCCACCAAGCAATCACCTAAAGAGGTAATCAAGTATCTTCTACATGCTAAGACACCAAGCCTGTGTAAAAGACCCTCCGAAGCTCGAAACACTTCAACATGTTTGGGTTGGTGTTTTATAGCTTGGTTTTGAAGTTTCTTAAATATATATTTTACGATAGAGTGAACTGAACTTCTCTACAAATGGAAGCTTTATTAGTGGAGTTTGCTACGTCCTTGATATGAACAACTTTGGGATTGAATTCTAAAAGGCTATTGGATTCATCTTTGTAAACTAGTTTCAGTGCTATTGGATTCTTTCTATATTGTATTTAACAAAATCTACTTTTTCAAGTTGCAAATGTTCAGTCTATGTTGCAAATAATGTTTTTATATCATCCGTTGCCATAGAAGATAGAAAAGGAGGACAGTGCGTAGAGCTTGTTGCTTGTTTGCCGTTCCAGCCATCTTGATCATGTTGGTTATGGTTGTGCAATAAGCATAGCTTTTTATTCCATCAACTGTCTCAATGTTGCTTCAACTACTCATACAAACCTCAACTGTCTCGATGCTGATTAACTACTACTTATACAAACAGAGGAACAATGATATACAACTCTATGTACTGAAGAATGTTAATCTGTGTTGGTGTTTAATACAAGATACCTATAATTTACTAAATTATTATCTTGAGTCCATGTCTTAGTCTTTTATTGTCTTACAACTGAAAGGATGTTGGGTTACACTAAACCATTTTTGGTTTTGTACTCTGACCTGTGATTTGTGCTGACAATTGTGTTTATATATAACACGGCTTACTGTTTTGCCTGCATTTTGTTATATGTTAATTTGCTTTTAAATTTACAGGTGTCAGATTGGTTGGAGGTGAAAAAACCATATAAGATGAATGAAAGAGATTATGCATCTCGGCTGGATGTGGTCACTAGGGTACTTGGCATCGTTAAAGCTGACAAGTATTTTGCAAGTATACCATTAGACATGAGGGGACAACGAGTGTATGGAACTCTCTTAACAAACTACTCATCTTCAGGTAATGCTCAGAAGGCTGAAGAGATTTTTAAGAAAATGAAGGCGGAAGGTTTTCCTCTAAATGCTTTTGAGTATAACCAGCTGCTGATGCTTTACAAGCGTTTGGACAAGAGGAAAATTCAAGATGTATTAAAAATGATGGAAGATGAAGGCGTAAAACCTAATATTTTCACATACAAGATTCTCATAGATGCAAAAGGGTTTTCTGGCGACATTCGTGGAATGGAGCAGGTTGTTGAGAACATGAAATCTGAAGACATAGAGATGGACAGTTTTACTCTAGAATTGCTTGCTAGACATTATATCCGTGCGGGACTTGCTGAGAAGGCAGAGCTAGTCCTGAAGGAGCTGGAAAATGTTAGCCTCACGGACAAGCGCAGTCGTTTGAAAATGCTACTTCCTCTATATGCAGATCTAGGTAAACACAATGAAGTGGAAAGAATTTGGAAAGATTTTGAAGCTTTTCCTAATCTTCGTTCAGATGAGTATGTTACTGGTGTTGCAGCTTGGGGAAAGTTGGGTCAACTTGAAAAAGCAGAAATGACATTTGAGATATTGTTAAATTCTGGGAAGAAGTTATCGGCAAAGCACTATAGTGCCCTTCTCAATGTGTATGCTGACCAGCATTTATTGCTTAAAGGAAAGGAATTGGTAAAGCGAATGTCTAACAATGGGTGTGCAATGGAACCACATACCTGGGATGCACTCATTAGACTTCATGTCAATGCAGGTGAGCTGGAAAAGGCAGATTCCATTTTGCTTAAAGCTTGTAATCAGAGACAGTTAAGGCCAAAGTACTGGACGATGGCTACAATCTTAGAAAAGTATGCAGAAAGAGGAGATGTTGCCAATGCCGAGAAGATTTTTGATAGAATGAGACAAGTTGGCTACACTAGCAGTGGAGGGGCATTCGTTTCTCTTTTGAAATCTTATGTAAAGGCACGTGTGCCTGCCTATGGAATTAGGGAAAGAATGAAAGCAGATAAAATTGACCTCAATGGGAGATTGAATCATCTCCTGCAACAGGTGGATGCATTTAAGAATGATAATTCTTTGGAAGGGATACTTGATTGATTCTTTGCTTGCGACTTCCATTACATGTTTTACAAGCAGTCCACATTATTTTGAGATAAAAGATTATTGCTTGTATTTCAGTGTTTTTCCTTGCATTCTGCAAGGAGAACATTTCAGTAGTTAACTATTTTATTGTTTCAAGAATCAAAATATAGTCAGTCCAGCATACTCTCTTTTCTTTTATCAGGAAATTTTATTTTTGGTCAGGACAACTCTCAGTATTCATTAGAAGCTGATTGCAGTGTAAATGGAGATGATTTGCCAACTGATCCTTTTTCTATTTGGTTTGATGGTAGCTTGTAATCAATCTGAGCTGATGTGCAATTGTTCATCAGATGATATTTTTGCAACTGTTTTGAAGTTTGTGACAAATAGTCATATGCTGCATTGTGCTCGTGGGTATTCCATATCCCATAGTTCAGCTTCTAATTGGGTGGACGTGCTGCAAATTATATTTGATCTGTTTTATAACGCATCTTTATAAGTCCCTTTTCTTATGTCAACTAGCTCTAAGTGCTGAAATGTGGTCTTTTACTCGGGAGTTTTTTATATATTTTTGTTCATGTTGTGCAAACAGATATTGTTCAAGCAACATGCTTGTCACAGCGTATGCATATGTTTCCAAGAGGGCATTTGATATTCGATTTGCTTCTGTTTTAGAGACGTGGTTGTTTTATGTTAATTGTCTGTGTCATTATTGTTTTACTGTGCATATATTTTTTAATATCATTTAATTCCTATTGTTCACTTTAGTTTGAACTTGTCATATACTTGAAAATGTTACTGGTTTTGAGAATAGGTTGTGTTTTATGAGTGAGCATAATTTGTAAATCATTTTACATAGAAAATTGTTGTCCATGTAAAACTTCCTTGTTCCAACCTGGCTAATCATGGCTTTTGTAAGCTCAATTAGACCTTGAAACTAGTTAGGTTTCTGGAATTACTTTTAAATGACTCAAATGGGGGTTCTTTACCTCTATTGTAAGGGTCTTTACTTCTATTGTAAGTGATGCTGTAAAGAACCCCTTATAAGAGAGGTAAAGAATCACCCCCATTAGGTCTCAGGTTCAAATTTCAAAGGGAGGGTTGAGAGTGGGAACCAATTGTGGAGTTACACTGTGTGCCAAAGGGTATCCAGACTCCACTGAGTTCCACATAATTCTGGTGACTGCATCCCACATTTAGGCAGATCATTCATACATCCAACATGTGGGCTGTGCCCAGCCTAGGTTCAGTGTACTATTGATTAAAAAAAGTTAATTTTTGATAAAAATGATTGAAAAAACAATGATTTAGGTTTAATAAGAAGCTTAGATCATCGCTACCAAATATTTGATTGATATGATTGGTCCAGAAAGTCAAAGTAGAAGTATGCTCTCAAAGAGAGAGGAGCTGAGAATTCGAGACATGACCTAGTTTCAAAATCTCAATATAAATTTGAAACGCCTAATATTCTGGCACCATTTGAATGCTTGAATGTATGCAACTAAATAATGCAGCGAAATACAATTTAATAAATTCTCAAAAAATTGTGGCAATCCATATCCATTTTACAGACAAATAGAATTAAATTGCAGATTGTGCACACAAAAATATAATATTTTCATCTTTTAACCAAAGAAAATTTAAGGAATTCTCTGCACGTTAGCAATCTTTCATCTAATTGTAGGCATGTAGATCAGATTCTGCCACCCGTGCTGAGCTATGAGACCACCAGGGTAAAGCAAAAGAACCACCTAGTGATATTGCACTCAACCCAATCCAATTGCTCTCAAGCCTGAATGAATTTGCTGACCAATTAGCACGCCAAGTAACTCATCCAGCCATCAATCAATCATCGCGTTCTCATCCATTGCTCTTCACAATGAAAGGAGGATCTTTCCTATATTTGCTCCACAATTCCTTAGGAATATTCTCCCCTTCTTGTGCTCTTTAATGCAGGCAAGAAGAATTTACTACAATTATTGCCCTTTGGGACAACTTGGCACATCAAGGATCGAAGACCTCCAATGAACACCAATTAATAGGAAAAGCAAAAGCTTCCTCAATAGCCTAGTCTCAATACTCTGTTGAGAAATCTAGGGCAACTAGATTAGGGGTGATTTCTCTTTACTTTGATAACTGATTGTGATATTCTTTACTTTAACTTGATGTACTCGTGATTTGCTTCCTTTGATTATTATATTGTTTTTATCATCAAACAACTACCAAAACATGAAGATCAATAGAACAAACGGACACAAGATGTAGGCTGCTAGCCAGGGCCAAAACCTCTCCTAGAGAGGAAAACCCACGAGAAATTCTTTTCTTCTTATAAAATCTTCAAATGACGAATTCCAAGACCATTAGACTCAAGATAGAGACCCCTCCAATACCAAGTCAACCTTCTTGATGAACTTTTCTTCCACAAAGTTAACACCAGTCAAACAACTCCAAATTTCAGATTCCGGCCTCTATTTCAGAGTTTTAGCTTCTGCTTTAGGTCTACAACATTTCAGCCTCTACTGCAGTTTTGATTGTCGTACATGTGAGTAGTTTTAGGGCAGAATTAAGTTATTTTGGTCCTTACTTGGATTGCTTCTTTCTCCTTGGGAATTTAGCCTTCAACCTCGATCTTCTAGCTTCAAAATTTTGGCTTCTCTTGTGAGGATTGCAGTTCTGATTTGTGGCAACAGATTGTGCCCTAGCCAATTCACACCGGTGAGAGAATAGAGACAAAAAAACTAGGGTCTTTGTTTCTTCTTCCTTGGATCCTCCATCTTCTTGACTTGTCTTCTTGCCTTCATTCTTGTGCTTCGATGAGCTTGTGGTGGTATTACAAATGAGGTCGTGGGTCTTGTATATATACACCTCCTTGGAGTACGAATTGCCCTCATGATGCTGACTTCATCTTTGCTAGGCCGACTTGGCCTTGGAGGAGTGTTTTGACACATATAACTCAAAAATAATTTCTTTTAACTTGTTACAAAATGCTCAATGGGGTCTCTCACATATGACAATGACTCTTTTGACTTCTTGACTCTATGGCAAAACCTAGAAACACACAATGGGTGCTTTGACCTAGAACAATTTAAATTTGAGAATGAAATCCCTTGCTTTATAAAATAACAATAATAATTTTCTTTCTCTTTTACATTAGTTACATAAAATCAAGAGTACATGAGATATTATGAAGACCAAACCTAGTTACATAATTCAGCACTCTTATCCTAGGTCCTCAATTTACTTTTGTATCACTGATTTGATCACTTATATGTTTTGTATTTTGTGCCAACATGATGAATGAAATATTTAGAACTTGAGTAGTTCTTGAACATGATAATGGTACATCGTGAATGGTGAATCACATTGGTAGATTGTGAATGGTGAATGCCAATGGCTCTCATGAGAATGGAGGAGAGGGATGGTTTTACATGTAGAGAGATGGCTCATGCATTATGAGCTCATTGCTTTTAGCCTATGCCTCCGTAATTCTTGAACATGATAATGGTACATCGTGAATGGTGAATCACATTGGTAGATTGTGAATGGTGAATGCCAATGGCTCTCATGAGAATGGAGGAGAGGGATGGTTTTACATGTAGAGAGATGGCTCATGCATTATGAGCTCATTGCTTTTAGCCTATGCCTCCGTAACTATGTGAGGTATATATTTCTCACCAATCACCATATGCATTCAGTGATGGGCTTCTAAGTCAAAGATGGTGTGTGAGTTTTGATCAAGGTGCATAATGAAAAGGCAAGGGTTTTTAGGATGAAGTTTGACGATATAGAGTGGCTTCTCATGGGCTCTCTTTCCTCTTTGCCTCTAGTGGATTGACAACCCTCTTCATGCTATTTACAACCATCTTGGAGCTTTATATTTACTTTCAACAACAATATTTACATATATTAAGCACATTGTGATGATTCTATCAAAGGGTCCTTAGAAAGTATATTTATTGCAATCACATGTTGATCCATTCACTGGTCTGGCCTTGGTTTTGAGTGTTGAACTAGGAATCCATACAAGCATAGTTACATTTATAGGGGTCATTTATTTAAGCTCATAAAACTCCACTTTCTTTATAACTAGTCATTTCTCTAAATCAACCATAAACCATGTCCCTGGGAACAATGTATCCCTGACATTGCTTGAATGGTCTTTGGGAAAGGAAGGCGTATAGTAAGCATCACAATTTCCACTGCTAATGGAAGTTTTGTTACTATAAAAATCTGCCATCATTCAAGGGAATTGATGCATCTAAAGAACTAACTTTTTTTGAATAAGTTGAGTCTTTGTGGTCATATGTATGATTTCTCAAATCTTGTGAAGGACATGAGAGATAAATCAAACAATATAACACATTGGAGCTTGTTGATTTAATGTAGGAGAAAACAATTTTAATGAATTTTTATAAGACAAACTAGGCAAGGTCTTCTTGGAAAACCTTTTCTACTACTTTGTCACCTCCTTCATGTGAGAATATAGGATATTGACTTAGACAAAGGAATTGTGCATGGTCACATTTGCAAATAGTGTATGAACTTCTATTGTGTATGTAGTTTCAATAGAAATAAAAAACAGAATTGCAAAGGGATATAATTGCATTTTCGGTGCCATGGTGCCGATGCTGACTTGTGCCAACCTCTTTCATAACTAGGCACATATTAAAACTTTTGTCCAAGTAAAAAAATTGTGATCTCTATTCATGGAGAAAATGAAAACTACATTTCTGAGATGCTTTTTACACCATACAAAACAAAACTAGACAGAGTAACACAAATCCTTCATTAAATTAAGTCTTTTACCCCCCAACACCTAAAAGATTTTAAACACGTACATAAGATATTTAATGGTCCTTTTTATTGTTCAAAACATTACTCCTTTAAGATGTATTAAAAAAGTCCCTAGTGGCATCAAAGGATTCTAGCCCTTTAAAATTTGGTATTTTACATCATCTATTCATCACTACCTAACTTGGCTATACCAAATTTTATCATTTGTAACATGACAAAAATATAGAAGCAAAATTTTAGAAGCTAAACAAAGAAGAAATAGAGATTCAATCCCCTCTTTCTTACACAAACATGAATTTTTTTGCTAGTATTTGTCATTTTGATATAGTGTCTACTTGTTTAATATGAATAAAATGTATTTTTTTCAATTGCCTTGAGTTGAATATTATGCAACTGAGTTTTTCCCTTCATCCAATTTATCTCAAGTGAAAAGTCCTTGAATATCTGAACATCTATTATATTCCTTTCCAAGACACATTTATGTAGAGTTAAAAAGTCATAAATTTACATAATTATTGGAACTTGTGCCAAAGCTTGTTTTAAGCTTTACACTGTGTGAAATAGAGAAAGACAATTCATTTAGCATTGCTAAACTCCAGTAGTCCTTACTTGGCTCCATAAAAAAACACTGAAGCTCAGAGCTTGTCGATTATTAGCTCAACCAATTAAGAAGGGACAACCTTGGAAAGCATTCAATGATCAGACGCCGCAAATCTAATTTGAGGGAAAACTTGAAGGGTGGGATTGAGTCTAACTTCAAAGACACAAGTTTTTAACTAGCTAGATTCCCAATATTATTAAGCATCATAGAGGTCTAAATTATTTTAGTTCTCTTTAATTATACCATTGCTATAGGCTCTCCTCCACCAACTTACCATTTCATATATTTGGTAGACTTGTACTATGTTTCAACTATTTCTAGATTTTGTAATGCTCAATATTTTGGCCTTGTATGGTTAGAACTTTGATTTTTTCTTATCTTAACAATTCAGTGCTTGATATCTATTTGGGAATAGTGACACTAAGATGTGTACATCTAGCCCTATTTATGGGTTGCATGATATTATCTTTATTGTTATAAGTTCATGATAATGATAGTTATGTGATTTGTTTAACTCTACAAATTAAAATGTAGAATTTTGATAAATGGATGCCAATTCAAAGTTATGTTGTAAATGTATAGCATATGCAAGCCTTTGTTTTAAATAAGCACATATTTTTTAATTGAATGGCAATACAAATATGGACTTTCATATGAAATTTGTGATGTAGTCACATGGATATTAGTTATTGGTGAGCTAACTTTTAGGTTGAGTTATGTAATAGCAGAATGACGTCATTGTTGATGTTGTAGACATGATTACAATAGTGTATAATATAAGCTTTACTTGTGATTTAATTTATGATTTCAATCATTACTATGATATATGGTAAGTGTGGTTTTGATAGGATACATAGCTTCTCTAGAGTGATTGTTCAATGACTTTAAAGACAATGTGGTTTTTATAGGGTGTTGATCCTAGTTTTATTAGGAAAGGTGGAGGTATTACCCACCAAGTATCTTGGTGACCCTAGATTGAACGGGATGGGTGGAGCATTACCCATCACACGCACACACACACACACACACACACACACACACACACACACACATATAATTTATTTATTTATTATTATTTTTTATTTAACTTAAGCCATGGGAGGGCCAAGGGTTGTGTTAACCCACACTCCCCTTGATATATAATGGAACTACTTGTTATTTGTCAAGAAAGCTTGGTCAAGATAGTTGATGCTTTCATTTACAAGTTATATTTGGGGTTAGGTCAATATAGTTGATGCTCCAACACAATCCAATAGAGGAGATGATATGATGTAAAAAATGGAAGTAGGTTAGGGATGATGAATGATTTGAATTTAGGTGAGAAAGCTACTTAGAGATTAGATCTGCAACTCTTATTTTCTTACTTGGTTCCTATAGTGCTTATAATACTTGTTTTGGTTTACTTTGTTTTTTTTCTTATTTGATGATCAATGATTGATGAATTATTATAGTTTTATATGTTAAGATTATGAGATGATTCATTTACCTGGTGTACCATTCTGCATGTTTTGTTATGAACATATACGAACTATGCATTAGAGGTAATGCTTGTTTATCACTAGTACATGTGCAAGTTATGTGTACACTAGCTACACATACATACATTGCACATGTAAACTAATACAATTACTTGATGTGTTAATAATTAAACTAAGTTATTAATTATTTAATTATGATTGCATAAATTGTATTACATACATGAATATTTATTAGCATTAAATACCTTCTTGATTTGATCGTTGGTTGGTATGAATAAAATGGGTAAGGTGTATTGTCATAAATTTTGGCGAAAATTGTAAGTTACATTTATAAGCTAGCATGAGAAGAAAGATTTTGTATTCCATTTTATTATTATTTTATGTAATTGATTCAATATATATATATATATATATATATAATTTTTTTTTTTTTCCAAAAATTTAGAAGGGGAGACTTATGACTATTAATGAGGTAGTTAATAAAACATGGATGTGGGTGTTCAAAAACTTAATGAATTGAAAGGAGGTTGAGATGGTGGAGCTTGTTGAATAATTGGATATTGTTGGAAGAAATAGTTTATTGTAACAATTTTCTTAAAGCATATTGTGCTTTGTTGTTCCAATCTAGACAAGTGGTGAAAGAAGGCTTTGAAGACATATTTTTGCTACCTGTTGGATTGCCCAATCATTGATAACAATTGATCAAATTAAATAGAGATGGATGTGTTTTTCTTGGTATTTTCATATGCTTTTGTTTGAATGTTTCAATCTTAAATTAAAAGTATGAGTACTACTAATGTCCTACTTAAACTCATATTTACAAAAAAGATTGTTTAATCTCAAAGATCTATAATATAACAAACACAAAAGAGTTATAATGATGTTAAATGCTATTCCATTTAAAGAGCAACACAATTATATGTAGAACATATATCTTAATTCATTGTATTTAAATGACCAAATACTATTTCATAGCAATTAATGGAGATGTGCGACATATGATTATAGAGCCAGTTTTAAAAACTATGATCTTAAGGGCCATATTGTGTCAATGATGTGCAATAATGAAGAGATCATACAATTTCGACATATTAATGGTGCAAACCTTTGGGGTTTATGTAATAGAAAGAAGGATTCCATTTTGGTAGCAGAGAATCGATAGCAAAGATTGATTTAGTTCCCGAAGGCTTTTGAATGAAGTTCAACATATTTAGTTTGCCTCATACGCTAGATATAACCTTTCTTGTATGTGATCCACAATCAAGGGTTGCATGAACTATCA
Source organism: Pinus taeda (assembly GCA_000404065.3). Taxonomy (NCBI): domain Eukaryota; kingdom Viridiplantae; phylum Streptophyta; class Pinopsida; order Pinales; family Pinaceae; genus Pinus; species Pinus taeda. The sequence continues at coordinate 94,390 of APFE031311322.1, read as the reverse complement.
TTGTAATAAACTTTTGGAAACATAACCTCTATCTCGCTTTAGTTAGTTTAAGGCTTTCAGTTACTTACTATATTTTTTACTATCAGCAGTTGCTTAATCTATGCGAGAGTCCGCTTAAACACTTAAATGCATTAGACAATTTCTTGTAGAGAATTTAAAACACTATATGACCTAAAATTTTCATGCAAACCCTTTCAACAAGTTGAGAAAACATTTTAACTTGTTAAAAAATGCCATTTATTTTTCATTCTCAATCAATATTGTATGAGAGGAAATATGTTTTCATATGGATCTAAGGGTAAGTATTTCCAAAGCATTGATTAAATCAACCAAAGCATTGATTAAATCAATAAGAATAAGGAGTCCTTGAAATAGGTTGTTAGTTACATTTCAATGCTTGACCAATTAAAATGAAGAATTGCTAGTTGGATATAAAAGTCAGAGTGGTTTCATCAATATAAGACTTCCTTAACACCAAAGCTAAAATATTCTAATGGGAGATAGGATGAATGGAAAAGGGTTGTAAGTTAAATAAGGATTTGAACACCACTGATATTATATTTATTTACTGATTGCATATATAAAGATCCTTAGAAAAGTAAGGCTTCCACTAATCAATGAAATTATTAATTCATTGGGTCAACTAATCATATATATATATATATATATATATATATATATATTATTTATTTAATTTATTTTTATTTTATTATATATATATATTTAATGGATTTAATAAAGTAGCTAATAACTATCATTCATGTATGTTAGAGAAGTTTGACTTTCGTATGGTGTTCAAGACTAAATCAAGTGAGTTACTCTTCCAATGTTAAAAAATGGACTTGTCTTTATAATTATGGGGAAAATAATGCCATTTTATAATGCGGGACTCCAAATCCTCAATTTGAAATCCCAACAAGAGATGTTGAACCTATTGTTAAAGAATTGGTAGTTATATCTATTGTAATGATTTCCTTTCATGAGTTAATGGATATTATATGCCTACTTGACACATTTTCCTTTTGCAAGAGAATTATAAACAATATAAACCTTAATATTAGGAGAATAACCTTTGTTCTTCATATCATCAAATAGTTTTAGAATATCATGAAGGTTCCCTACTTTGGAGAAGCAACAAATTATACTACTGTATGAGATCGCATCCTGGGAAATATCGTTATTCATCATAACCTTCCGAAACATCTTCACCTCAACCACATCGATAATCAAACTACACCACCCATTAAGTACAATATTAAAACTTTTTTTCACATAATCAAAAGCATCCTTATTCAAATAGAACAACTTCTCTGCATCCTCACCATTATTGTACCTACACAAATTACCCATAATCCATTGAAATGCATTCATATCCACCTTTAACTTAAAACTTCTCAAGGTTGTGGAAAGTCTTCACAGTTCTTTCCACATTGCTAACAATTGAATACCTAAGCATCGTGATCAATAGAGTTTGATGGGTTACCATCCCCACATTCTTCATTTCTATAAGCTAATTTATGGGTTTCTAGGGGTGTTAGTATCCATGTAGAAGTATCCTAAATCAAAACAAAATAAATCCACTTGCACCTAAGTATGTTACTGGTACATGGATAGCAAGAATGAAAAGACAAGGTGGGTGAATGCTTTAGTCTAAGTAATTACTCCATAAACCAATGTTAAACCACCTTTTCAATCAAAATCCTAGGCATTGATATGTCTTATTTAAGTGATTAGAACCTTTTCTACTCATTATTGTTCCTACATATTTTAATTGACTAGAGTAAGAGGAGGCATGGATATGTGTGGTCCATAGAATTGAGGATCAATGTTATAAAATCTATTAGTAGTTTTTTTTACTGGAGTTATTGTGGAGCAACAAAAGTCAATTGTGAGTGTACCTCTTTTATGTAACACAAATGCATTGAGTGGCTTATCAATGAATCTACAATGTTATTCTTAAGATCTTGTGTGACATTAAGAACTTGCATGATAGAGGAAGGTAGTCAATGTCTTATTAATGAATTTGCAATGCTATTGTTAATAACTTAAATGGAATTACATTGTTGTGCATTGAATGCTCTTCATGCACATATTCACTCAATACTTGTGCATTATACATATTGATTTCCATATGCTATATCCACATTCACGAAATCATATCAACAACTTGGGGATTAGGAACAGACTAAGGACTATGTTAGGACCCCACATTGTCCCTTTTTGACCATATATTTTGCTATTATGTCATCCTTTTCCAACCTATATTTAAAGTTCATATTATTACTTTAACCCATTTGTTCCAAAGGTATACAATATTTCTTCTCATTACTACACGTTTAAATTATTTTACATATAATTACGTTATCTTCATAGTTAATCATTGAATCAGACAGTTGCTGGAACAGTTAAAGAATGATGTGCAGTCCACGTTGCTGAAACAACATGGAGACTGCAAGATTACTTTTACAGTTGCTAAAACAGTAAGAACGATGCGCAAATCTCGTTGCTGAAGCAGCCGTGATTTGCATTCTAGATTTGACAACAACAGAAGAAGATCATTGAAGGAGCTGCTACACTAGATGTAACAACCATAATCCAAAGTCAACATTACCATAACCATTGTAACAACATTTTGTTGATGGGAAAACTGATTTCCCTATTTTTGTATATTGGGTTAAAAATAGGACTTACAATGTAATCAATTGTAATAGATGTCTCCTCTTTAAAAAGATGAGACATCTACATTAGAGGGGGACGGACAGACTGCGGGAAGGTCTAGCTGAAGGAAAAGAACTGGAATCTTTTTGTAACATGACATATTGATGGATGAATAAAATAATGTTCTGAACATTTCTTTCTAGTTCTCGTTTCCTGGGGAATCTTGTGAGAAGGACAGGGCCCACCTTCATCACAAGATTCACCCATTGTATTTCTGTAGTGTGTTTCTTATCTATACCTTGTTAAAAGTTCTGTTTATTGAATATTGCTTATGCATTAATGCTAAACTCTGTTTTCCAATTGATTGCTACATTACTTAGTTCATCTACAGTTAATTCATGAGTGCTTCTTTGGCAATTGGGTTTACAGAGTGAGTTGGCAAGCATGGTAATCAGAAACAGGTGCTGAAGATTCCTGCTTTGGGAATAGGGTCCTGTGCTCTGTTACAACATAGCTAGTGCTTTCCTTTGCAGATTGATTCCTTTTCATTAGATTACTATTTTAATGAAATTAAGCATCCTTTGGTAACTGTCTGCAATAGATTATTTTTGCTGTAACTCAGAGTGAAGCTTCAGTTTGCTTGGAGCAAGGTGTGACTAGTTTTTTTATTACTACAACTTTATTTCTTTTGAGATTGAGCACATACAGTGCGTAGTTGCCTTTGAAATAAACAAACTTCTCTGGGTTGACAATTTATGTAGCACTTAGTTGTTTGAATTAATAAACAATTAAAGTGACCAAAAGACTAATTGTGAGACAAATCCTCACTACTTCAACAACATATCCACTATATCCTTCTTCAATTACTCATCCACTATAGACATCACAATTTCCAATATTGTATCCATAGTTTCAACATCATTAACACAATTCCTTTATGCTATCCATCCTTCTTATGTAGGGAAAGGTGTTCGGTAATCTTGAGGTACCATTGAGGCCAACCAAACCATGATATTATATTGTACACACCCTTTATTTATTATATGTTCCCCAATATATACTATGGCGTGCACAAAGACCCTAAACTAAATCTTAAGATGTTGTACTTTTTGTAGGTAATCTTAGTTAATTGGAGTTTAGTTGGTCGATTTACTAGTCGTTTAAGAGAACTAGGAATGAACCTCAATAAGTTTAATTGGGAACAATTGAATAGGAACAATAAGTCTATGGTCAAGTTGATAGGATGATGGTCAAGACAAGGGAAATTTCCTTAGTCAAAGTCAAAGAGAAATCAAACAATTGAGAAAAGTTGACAATCAACTAGAGAAGTCGAAGGGATTAGAGTTAGGAACACATGCATGGTTGAATAAAATTGGTGGTCAAAGGGAAATCTATTATAGTTTGAATTAGTTGGAAATGGTTAGGAATCCTAAAATTTCAAGGATCCTTGCCAATGATATTCAACCACATGTACTAATTTGAGAAACTACAAATTAGGGTTTTTTGCACATATAAATAGAACATGATGTAAGGCTGATGAGTGATGAATATTCAATATTTACGTTCATTATAACCTATCTTTGATATTTGGTCGAGAATATAAGAAAAATAAAGCTTAAAGGTTGGATGGTTTTCCTAGTTAAGGGTTTCCAGGGTAAAATCTCCGTGTTGTGTGAATATTTATGGTGTTCCATTGCTTATTTTCTATTCTTTAAGTTCTCCCATGTGCATTCAAATGCTTATGCTAATTGAGCTTATACTTTAGTTTATATGTCTAGTCGACTCTGTGTTTGGACTTTTGGTATGTAGAGTGTAAATCAAGCGCTTTGAGCCCAACATTTAGCACCAGAGCTCATTTTGGTTGCAGAGGTATGCCTCTATTATCAAAGGATGAGGATCTTGAACCTAGATCTATTCAAGAATCTCATTCTTAATTGGATTGGCGATAAGCCTATTTGAGTGGGAATCTCAAGGCATATTTTCAATTAAAGAAATATGGATAGTAGCACATGAAGTGATATTGAGAAATTTAATGGCCAAAACTTTGAGCTTTGGAAGCCTTAAATAGAGGACTTCTTCCTAAATCAAGAATAGTTGATCACTGTGCATCCTGAAACACCTTCGACTAGAATTTTGATAAAGGATTGAGAGAAGCTGAAAATAAAAATGAGGAGTACAGTTCAACTTTTTCTTGTATATTCATTACTACATAATGTCTCAAGGGAATACATTGTCAAGAAATTGTGGGATAAGTTGGGAAACTTATACTAGTCAAAATCGTTGGTCAATAAGTTGTTTCTTTGGAAGAAACTCTATCTTCTGAGGATGAGAGAAGGTGGCTTGGTCATAAAACACCTACATCCATTAAATACTATGATTAGTTAACTATTGAGTGTGGATATCTCTATTACAGAAGAGGAGAAGTGTGGCAGTCTGTTGTGTTCTTTGCCAAACTCATGGTATACTGTAGTGATGGATATTGGGAGCAATATGTACACATTGAATTTTGATGGCATGGAGAGATATCTATCATCATAGGAGATGAGGCGAAGGAATGTGGAATGATTGATCAAATATGTGTTATCGATACAGGGTCAACCAATTGAAAGAGGTAAAGGAAAATTCTCTAAAGTGAGATCTGGGTAAAATGGAAGATCTAAGTATCTTAGTAAAATGATGATAGAAATGTGGTAAATTAGGGCATTAAAAAGAGATTGTAAATCATATATTGTTTAGAAAAGCAAAGGATCTAATGACTAGTCAACCAAAGGGGGAATTTCTTAGGATGAAGGAGGGGATGTGTATTTAACTTGAACAAATACACAGTCAGATCATGATGCATGGTTGATTGACTCAACAACATGCTATTAGATGATGCCACATAGGGAGTGGTTATGTGAATATGAATAAAATGATGGGGGAGATTCCTATCTAGGGTATGAATTGAAAACTGAGATAAATGGTCGAGGTTGAGATCAACTGGTATTTAAGGATAAACATAGTAGAAAATTACTAAGGATACTACATATTTAAGGTTTAGCTAAGAATCTAATATTTTCCAGTTGAATGGGTGACACATGTGTGCATTCTGTATCCGAGAAGGATTCATCCAAGATGGTTCACAGTGAGATGGTGTTGATGAGAAGTGTTTGGTTTGGGACATTGTACAAGCTATTGAGACACATCAACCTGAGTGGATGCAATAGTGCAATTGCTTTTGAAATTGATTGATCAACCTCTTGTTTAGTTGATGCGACCATGTTATGGAATTAGAGGACGAGACACATTAGAGAGAAAGGACTTCGAGATATACACAACAATAGTATGGTTGAGGGCCAAGCTAGTAACTCTATAGAAGTCGATTTCTATGAACATTGCATTTATGGGAAACAAAATCATGTTAGATTCCCATCTGGTGCTACAAAGGAGAAGGGAATTTAGAGCTAGTTCATAGTGATGTATTTGGGCCAATAGTAGTACAATTTCTAGTTGAATATATATATTTTTTTCTTTCATTGATTATTTCTCTAGGACGACATAGTTGTATTTCTTGAGGAAAAATCCTAAGGTTTTTGCGAAGTCTTAGTAGTTCAAATCTCTTGTGGAGAACCATATAGATAGGAAGGTAAAGGTGTTAAGAACTGAAAACATATGTGAATTCTTTGGTAAAGAGTTTGAGTGATTCTTCAAATAGCATGGGATAGAACACCAAACTGCTACTCCATACACTCCTTAATAGAATAGAGTTGCTAAAATAATGAATAAGATGTTGATGGATAAGGTAAGGAGCATGGTTAGTAGTGTAGGATTTCCATAAGATTTATGGGTAGAGGTAGTCAACATTGCATGTCACCTGGTGAATAGGCTTCCATCACCAACCTTGGTTGATAAAACTCCATATAAAGTATGGCTTAGTAAAAATTCATCACTAATACATATTAGATTTTTTAGCTATGAGGCATTTGTCCATATTCTAAAGAAAAATATGAAAAGGAAGGATAACAAGGAAACAAGCGTATTTTCATTGGCTACAAGGATGGAATGAATGTATATAAGTTATGGGATCTAGTAATAAGGAATATAGTTTATAGTTGACATGTGATCTTTATGGAAGTTAGGTATACTTCTAGGTCTGAAGAGACTCTAGAAAAGAAGAAAGGAAAACAAAAGGTTGTAATTGATTTGAAGTTAGAGGAAATTGATTCAAATGATTCGAATAATTCAGATGAAGAGGTGGAACAATGAACTCTGGTTCTAAGGAGGTATGGTTTAGTAAGGAAAAAACCTGAAAGATATACTCTACCTAATTTTTAGTCTACTTATGTGTTATATTCCATTCATGATGAACCCGAGTTAGTCAGTATGGAAATTAATTGGATAGAGGGTAAACTATGGTTGAAGGCCATGGATGAAGAAATTGATTCTTTGCACAAGAACGAGACATGGGATATGGTTAAATTTTTTAATGGAAGGAAGATTCTTGGTTGTAAGTGGGTGTTCAAGAAAAAATTGAATGAAACAAGTTATGTGGAGAAGTACAAAGCTTGACTAGTGGAAAAAGGTTATCCCAAGTTGAGGGAGTTGACATTGGTGAGATTTTTTCCCCTGTTGCAAAATTAAATTTTATTATAGTACTAATGTCTTTGGTTACAAAATTTGATCTAGAGATTAATAAATTCAATATAAAAATAAAATTTCTACACGGTGACCTAGAGGAATAAATCTACATGAAACAACCTAAAGGTTTTGTTGCAAATGTAAAGAAGAAGTTGGTTTGTAAGCTAAGGAAGTCTCTTTATGGTTTGAAGCAATCACCTAGGATGTGGTACTAGAAGTTTGACATGTACATCTAGGATTTTTGATTTGTGAGAAGTTGAGTGAATCATTATGTATATCTCAAGTTGGAAGGCATGTGTTTCATATATGTAGTGTTGTATGTCAATGACTTGTTGTTGGTTGGAAACAACATGGGTGCAATAAATGGGTTGAAGATGCAATTATCCTCTAAATTCAACATGAAGGATCTTGATGCTAATAGTTCATTATTGGAATGAAAATTAATAGAGAATACACAGTTAGGAAACTCTAGATAAATAATGGGAAGTACATTAAGACAATTCCGAGTCATTTCAACATGCAAGATTCTAAACTAGTGAAGGTGCCAATTCTTGTTGGAGCAAGCCTAATTGTTGACTAGTTTCCAAAGAAACAAGAATAAAGAGAGGACATGTACCTTGTTACATATGCAAGTGTTGAGGTAGTATAATGTATGCAATGATCTGTACTCAACCAAATATTACTCATGTAGTGGGAGTATTGAGCAGGTATGTGACAACACTTAGAAAAGAGCACTAATATGTTGTTAAAATAATATCCCTATATTTTCTTATCACAATTGATCACGGCATATAATACCATGGAGGACGTAAGGATGATAGTGAAACACATGTATGAGGATTTGTTAATGTTGTTTGGGCTGGTGATTTGGACAAAGGAAGGTCGATTAGCAGATATATTTAAGATGTTTAGATGAGTTATTAGCTAAAGTTAAGTGACAATCGATTGTGGAAAGTCTATTAACGATGGAGGTTAACTACATAATAGTCACTTACGTAAGCAAGAAAGAAATGTTTTTATAGTAGTTGTGTCAGAGATCAAGTTTGTTGAACAAGCAGTAAGGAGAGTTATGACAATGAGAGTGTAATATTCCTGGATAATAACTTGGCTTACCACTTGAGGACAAAAATGATTGATGTACAATACAATTTAATTAGATACATGATGGAAATAAAGAAGATGTTATTAATAAAAGTAGAAACCATGAAGAATGTAGTATGCTTTCTAAAAAAGTCGGGGAGTGTTGGTAAATTCTCTTGGTGTAGACAGGATTTGGGCCTTGGGGCTAGGGTTCACTAAAAGCACAAAATTCAGTTCATACAAAGAACACAATGAGGGGAGAATGTTGAGGTGTTGTATGCTTTACAAGTAATCTCAGTTGCCTAGAGTTTAGTTCGTCAATCAACTAGTCAAGTAAGATGACTAGGAATGAACCTCAACAAGTTTATTTCGGAACAATCAAATAGGAACAATAAGAAACAATAGAGTCAATAGGAAAATAGTAATTACAAGAGTAGTTGATCCAAATTTATAAAGGGAATGAAATGAAATACAAATTTATAACAAAAACGCAAAGATATAATAAATTTGACTTCTATTAATAAATGGAATGTGCTGAAACTGTAAAAATGTATAATGAAACGAACTCGATTGAAAGGTGGTAACTTATATTTGATAAGTGATGTGGTAGCTATGTGCATTTACAAGATCACATTAAAATACAGTTGAAAGTCCCATTTTAACATAAAGAAACAATTGGTAAACCCTAAAAAAAAACCCTAACCCTAGGAGATGAAATAACAAAAGGTTTGTGGGCCTTGATGGGGTTAGTTGGTATGTTAACATCCTAGGGTTGTAACTATTACATATGATAGCTATTTGGTGTGCTCAATAACTTGTTGGAAAAGTCTAGCTGATAATTAAACATTTTGCGTGGGCCCAAGCGAAATCCTGTTGAACTATCCTAGTCCTTTCCACATAAAAAATTCCATTTAGGGCCTCAAAATGTTGTTGGAAATTCAACACCCAAAAAATGTAGAAAAAATACTAGGATGGAGAACTGCATTTTGATACAGTGATATATGGGTGGCCATTGATATCCACATGGATCAATAATTTCCTCAATTGAATTCAATGTTTAATCAAGAAAATAACACAAGGTTATAATCGATTGGATAAGTCAAAAGGATCGTAGTTGGGCATGCACACATAGTTGAATGAAACTGGTGGTCTACTGGTGGTAAAATAGAAATTGACTACAACCAAAACTGGTAGCCTATTGGTGGTAAAATGGAAATTGACTACAACCAAAACTGGTAGTCTATTAGTGGTAAAATGGAAATTGACTACAATCAAAACTGGTTGAAAAATAGTTAGGAATATTGATATTCTTGGTATCTTTGCCAACGAGATTCAACCATATATAATGATTTGAGAGGCCATGAATTAGGTTTTTTGTGCCTATAAATAGAGCATGATGTAAGGCCGATGAGTGATGGTGAGATGATGAATATTCACAATCACTAAAGATTGGGTGATGTATGATCACATTGGTCTTAGGTGTGGACCAAGGTTGACATTCATTATAATGTGTGTTTGATATTCAATTGGGAATACAAGAACGATAAAACTCAAAGGTTGGCTAGCTTTCCCAATTAAGAGTTTCTAGGGTGAAATATATGTGTGATTTGTGCATATTTATGGTGTGCCATTACTTATTTTTTGTTCTTTAAGTTCTGTCACGTGCATTCAAATATTTATGTTAATTGAGCTTATAGTCTATTTTATATGTCTAGTTGACTCTATATTTGGACTTTTGGTGCTCAAAGTGTAAATTAGGTACCTTAATCCCAATAGTATATTCCTTGATTGTCCCAAATAAAGTATATCTTTCCCTTCAATATAACAAGAAGATATTCCATCCATTATAATGTGTGAAACATATTTGAATGCTAAATAGTGGAGAATTAGACCATTCCAGCATGATTGATTAGAAATTGGATGTATGGAGAATTAGGTAGGTAGTAAGGAGTACCTTTCATTAATGTGAGTTATCCTATATTTTTTCAAGTTGTTAGGTTCCTTAATGTTATAGAGATACCACCCATCCTTGTTGTTGCCTAGAAAAATAATTACATAAAAAATTAAATCCCTTACAATTCCATGGTTTCTCTTGGTCCAAGGATGAAGGTTGGGAAATGTTGGGTAAGTAGCTCTCCAAGGTGTCCATGTTACCAAGGAACTAAAGGAGTATACTAGAATAAATTTCGATCAATGTGCTAGTTTGCTAGTGTCCATAAGCAAGGTCATCCTATAAATGAGAGGGAAAAGAACCCGAAATGAGTGGAATGCTCTAGATTTCAAAAAATATAATGCATTCCATTCGATGTATTTTTAAATCTATCATTATATCTTGAGGACTTTTCATATTAATATTTAATTTTATCTTCTAATGTGGATCAATGAAATAAGTTATATATGATTTTTGAAATATATAACAAAACATCTTTCACTTTCAAAATGGTTATTTTAATTAATTGGCATTCATAGTTTCGAATGTTTTTATGCTAATAGGTTATCTATTTTCTCTTACTATCAAAATAATTATTGTTTTTATTTTTAAAAATAATTCCATTTTAATTGGATCAAATTTCGAATGTTTATTTTTATTGGTAATCGAGAAATTAGATTAAGAAAATATTTTGCATGGAGACACAACAAAGTTACACAAAGATCAATTTAGTTTTGTTACATCAATTTTATGCAAAACATCATCACAATATAAATCTATACCATATATTCTATAACTATACTTAACTATATCAAACTGAGGAAATGATATTATAGACATTCTGTAAAACATACCTAAAACGAGACAAAATTAATTTGCATGTAAATTTAACTAGATTGAATGAAACCCAATCCATCCTTTATGGACTAGAGCTAAATTTTGTGATCAAACAAAACTTCCAACGTAGTTGCTAATTGAGATTCCAACTAGTCATTAAGGAATTGGTCAAAATGACACTCTTGATTTGATTCATAAGGTTCCACTGGGGTGCACCACTTCTTGGGTAGTTAACTTATTTGTTCTAGAGTTATTGGAGTGAAGAACATGAAAATAACTTACCTTTATGAGGGATTCCAATCCTGATCTCATACTATGGAATATTTATTGGAGTTGAGGGTCATACGGGTAATTTCCATAATGCATGTGCCTTATGGTGTTTTTGGAGTTCCCTATTATAATTAGATATCCCATATGAAGCAAAAATTCTATAGAGATTCCTTAGAGAAAAGCATAAGCCTCTTCTGGGTTGTTGGAGGCATGCACAAGACTTCAAGAGAAGGTTATGTATGTTATTCCTCCAAGCAATAAATCACCTCCCCACACCTACCACTCCTCAATCTTTAAATGATTCTTGTAGATATTTACACTCTCGTATCAATTTTTAAGGAGACCACCCAACCTTATTGTGTATTAATTGGAACATAATGTGGGGTACTTGGTTACCATAATTGGAGTAAAGTCTCCATTCTTGTGAAAAAATGACTTAGAAGTAGGGGCAATCCAAAAAAACACTTATTTTTTTAATCACAATTATTTATTGCTTTTAAAAATAGTTTCCTGAAATTAATATTTGATGTCTTCCAAAAACGTTTTATTATATTACATACATACATACATATAATCTAAAACACTTGCAATATTCACATTATAAAAAAAATTATATAACAAATTACTGATGGAGAGCTACCTTGAGGGAAACAAGTCACTCCACTAGTTTAATTACCAAATATTCTATCATAGTATCAAAATGTTTCTTCACTATTTTGAAAATAAGAGAATAACAAAAACTAGCATCCTAGAACTAATCATAAGCATAGACATGAAAAGGTCAAAGACAAGTACCTAGCCTGGGATCATTCACAACGATGTAGATATTGCTCCTTGACCTTTAGATTCATATTCAAAGTTGTGGGTGATGGTTGGTCCTATCCTATTTGATGCTAGAGTTGGGTTGCACGCCATCTATTTTTCCTTCTTATTATTTTGTTGCTTCCTCATGAACTTGGGTGACTAGAATCTCCACACTGAACACCATTTTGCATATGACCTTGAAATTGCCTTAAAAAATTATTGCGTTGTGCAATATGTCTTCCTGATTAGCTTTGTGTTTTTCCAAGACCAATGAAATGACAATATCCACCAACAAATAAGTCTATGTGATATTGTAGAATTTAGACTCTCTAATAGGGGAATAAAATAAGTCAAAAACCAACTCATGAACCTCCTCTATAATTTGTGTTGTATATAGGTTCATCTTGTTTTCTTCCACCAACTTCCCAATCCACTCCATTTCGTGTGTGCCATGTTTGAGTAAAGGTAGAGTATGTTTTCTATGCTTCCCATGCCTCACCCACAACCTGAGATGGGTGAGTTGTATGACACATAGTAGAAGCATGAACCACACTTTAACCTCTTTTGTGTTTCTTTCCCCATCCCACTTGGTTCTTCCCACTTACCATACTCAATCCATGAATTATCCATTGTTACACCTCAATAACTATACAAGATTCCCCATGAAACAAGAATAATATCAAGTGAGTTATGTCTAAAATTACACCCCCACCATGCTTTCAACATTTCAATGCCCAAACCCCTTAGAATAAAAATAACAACACTTTACCCATGGTCCTGTTAGAGTCGGTCTAGAAGCCCTCCATCAGTGATCAAAGCTCTTTGCATTTGCATAAGTAGGTGTCTCATCAGTGTCATCTTATTGCATTCCATTAGGCATGCCATAACCCTGATGGAGGAGCTTGTGTCTTTTATTCCCCTCTTGGCACTGCTGGATTAAGTTTGTTTCAGTCAATAAATTCTTTACAAGGTCATTGGTATTGTTATGAGGTCAAGGTCCTAAGTCTAGGGTTTAGTCCAATTTGTCTTTGAGGTCATGTTTTTAAGGTCAATAAATGCCCAGCAGGCCAGAGGATGTCCATCAAAGCATCACTTCAGATGATTTCATATTGTATGGCTAATTTTTACCTTGAGTTCAAAAACTCTGTTTTTGAAGGCAAGGTCATTTTCTCATTTTTGTAAAAATTTGTAAAAAATTCAAATTCTCCAGAAGTCAACATGCGGCCCTGGTCCCCTTTGCCAAGACTCCTCAGAAGCTACCTCTGCAAAAGTTTTCAAGGAAAAACATCATTTCAACCAATTTCAGGACAAAAAGGAAACCATAAGTCAGTAGCATTTAAATTTTGAAAAAGTGTCATGTTATAAGCATTAGAAAGTGGGCTTGAGGGGAAATTAATTCAAATCAAGTTTATAAAAGCCCCCCTCCCTTCATTTTATCATTATTTGCCTCCAAGACTCCAAGACCAAGTTTGAAAGGCGACTTAGTGAAAAACTGGGCGAAATCGCTGTGAGAGGTCGCGCGCGACGCATCAGGACCTGTGCGCGACGTGCCAGGGGAGTCATCACAGTGGGAAAAAGACACAGGCGCGACGCGTTGGGCGCGCGCTACGCATCAGGACTCGTGCGCGACGCGTTGGGGTTTACACACAGAAAATTGCCTTCAAACCTCAAATCGACCCCAAATCTCTTCAAGGTTGCAGGTAGGGCTCCAAACATCAATTAGATTGCTTGCTAAAGCTTGAATGAGCATTTAAATGTCATCATTTTGAAATGAGAAGTTCATGTGTATTTTGCTTACAAATGTCAAAGTGCAAGTAAGGCTGGGGTTTTGTTTTTGCTGCTCAAGGTCATCCCTTTTCAACCCCATTTTTCCCCACATCTCATTACCATCTCCCTTGTCATTTACACCTAATCTCCCTAACAAAACACCAAAAGCCCTAAAACCCTATCCCTATCCCTAAAATTCAATAACATAGCCCTAAACCCTACTTCCCATAAAACCCCTGCAAATTATAGTTGTATAATGTTGTATATGTCATGATTCCTTCCCTAAATCCCCTTTTACTTATATTTTCCCTCAGTTCCCTCAAAAGTCTCCCTTCCCTAACATCTCCCTTGTGTTATTTGTCCCCTTGAAGCAGCATTTCAGCAGTTAAAACAACAGTTTTTTGAGCAGAAGCAACAGTACATTTCACCCACTTTGCTCTTGAAACCATGTCAGAAACCGAAATCGATTATGAGCAAAGTGATGACCGTGAGTCAACACGAGAGGTTGAGGTACAAAGGAGGCTTCACATGGGTGGAAAGAGTGGTCACCATGTGAGAGAGGAGCCCACCTCTTTGACCTATTTACAGGCTTGTCCACTTGCAGTCACATGTTTCCGCCATCAATCATGTTATGAATTTTGCGAGAGGATTTCTCAAATTCAGCATCATAGGGAATTGGTCCGCTTGTTTGTTTTGCATCTGCACAATGGGCATGTGAATCTTGCAAGGGTGGATTTTACATTGTCACCTGAGATTGTTGCTCAAGCAACAGGGATACCTAATGTTGGAGAAGAGTGGAACAAGCGCCAGCTATTGGACAGATTTCATTTTGAGCCCTACATTAAACCTGTATTTATGAGGTAGATAACTGCTGTGTTTCCTTTCAGATTCTTGAAGGATGAGTATGCGCCCCTGATGAGACTCATCATTCGCTATTTCACCTGTGAGGGCAGATTTTCACGTTTGTATTCGTATCATATCCGCTTGTTGATGAATTTCACACGGGTACGGATGATAAACATAGCATTTTTCATGTGCCGGAATATTGAGAGGATGGTGCCCTTGGTTCAGAGAAAGAGCCCAACACAGCAACACAAGAGCATCTACCATTATGCTTTGATCCAGATTGTGGTCATGCATCAGTTGGCCCAGCAGGGTATTCTATGGGAGGACTTCATCTCTCGAGATTTCTTCGCAGCGCCACCACCACCCGAGGTTGTTCATGAGGAGGGAGGACCTTCACAGCAGTATGATATCCCAGAGCCCAGACATGTCACTTCCCCTCCATTGGTCACATATCAGAGAGGCCACAGGGCCTTATTTGCATCAGCTCGGCGAGTATTTTCTCCACAGCAGGTGGAAGGGGTCTCGCCTTCTTCATCAGCACCGCGAGTGTTATCTCCACACCAGGTGGAAGGGGCCTCGCTTCCGACAGCATCACATGTATCAGAGAGGGGCAAGCAGCCCAGGATTGAGGAAGGATTGTCATGTGATCCAGATATTGACATCATTGATATTGAGGATAGCTCCCTTGCCTCAAAGCTCAAGGCGATCATCCGAGAGCAAAGGACCGAGAATGAGTCGCTGCACAAGAAATTGCAGATGGAAAAATGGGTAATTAACTATTTAGAGCAGCGCAACAAACAGTTGGAGGATGAGCACGAGCTTTATGAGCAGCGGAAGATTCGTGAAGGCCGGGAATTGGCTCGTAGGAGACCCGGTGATTTGACACCCATAGATCGAGAATCCATGCTTATTCGGGTGAACGCTCATTTGGAGAGGCTGCTGGCCAAGGCTAACAAAGAGAAGGACATGCTCTGGAACATGAAAAATCATTATTGGGCTCGAATGCACGTATGTAAGGCAAAAATGAAGGTGCTCAAAGGACGGTTGGCCAAGGCACTAAAACAAAGAAAAAGGCTCAATCCCCTCCACATCTTGGCTTAGGCTTCCTTGAAGGAGCATGGTGCTAAATGACTTACCTTCTGCACAAATTTCAAAAAAAATTGAGCATTTTTGGTCATTTGTGAATTTTTTGGGCAAAAAACAGGTTTTCTTCCCCAACGAGTCGTGCGCCGCACGCGACCCTTTCGTTGGGGCTGTCCATTTCAGGAAAACTCAGAATTTTTGGATTTGTCATGTAAAAATATACTTGCTCAGCAATTACCAAGAAATTTCACCAAGTTTTGAGCCTCCAGAAGGTCAAAAAACAAGCAAAAAATGACTTTCTGCCACCTTTTTGACACACAGGAAGCAGCCTTGGGATATTGAAATTTTGGAGGGGCAAATGACCACCAAATTAAGAAATTCCACTTGGGTTGGAAAGTAGACATCCAGGCCTTTCCAAAAAGCCCACTTTTGCCTCATTTGGACTCCGGGAAGTGCCTCAAAAGTTGGCTCAAAGGCGCGCGACGCGTAGGGATTGGCGCGCGACGCGTAGGGATTGGGGCGCGACGCATCAACACATTTTCTCAATTTTTCACCTACAGCTCAGCAAAACGCAGTTTTGACTAGGTTTGACTTTTTGGAGTGGATTTTGATCCTCCTTGTTGTAAATGATGCAATTTTATGATACTTTTACACTTATTTATCTCTTCTAGAAGATTCATTCATGAGATAGACAAAAATTAAATGAATGAATTGGTTTCCTAGCTTATAGAGGCAAGTTGTTTTGACTGCCTAGATTTTAGTGTTCAGTTTGGAATTGGTTGAAACAGCTCCTAGGATAGTGAGATCGACCCCTAGAGGCAAGGAAATATGTTAGCTTGCCTATATTATGTACTTTCTTAGTCATTTTCATGGTTGGACTCTTGAGGGATAAAGCTTCTATTGTATTACTCATTGTATCTCTGCATTTTTGGCAAAGGAAGAAATACCAGGGTTTTGCAGTCCTTTTTGGGATTCCTGTGGTTACAAGTATTGATGGGTGTGTTTCTCTTTGTACTTGTAAGTTTGTTATGTGAATCATATTCTTACTTTTTCTTCTGCAAATTAGGCAAATGAAGTGTTAAGGTAGAATTCATGGTTGCTATGCTCTGGCTTTAAGTTTGCTTAATATCAATGTTTTCAGCTTTTTAAGGAGAATTCAAGGTGATTGCTTGCTCTCCTTAGCTCCTCACCAGTCATTCTCATCCATCCAAATCTTTCAAAGGCATCAATACAGTCTCCTACCTTGCCCCAAAGAACCCTGCAAAAACTGTGTCCAATCCCCGCACCCAAAATTGCCTTTCCCCAATTTTCCACCAAAACCCTAAAAATCCCAATTCAAACCTTTTTATCAGTTTACTAGCCTAAAATCAGTGTTCTTTATTGGTTATCTCAGCCCGTTGAAGACCTTATGCCGAGATATACCGGAGAGAGCCCTCTCCTGCCTCGTAGGGCTAGCTACGAGGCTAAGTGGTTTGATGTTGCCTTGGAGTTTACCTTTTTCAGCCTGAGGTGAAATTTCAAGCACTAACAAGTCCAATTAAAACATCATTCTATAGGATTAAATCAAAGAGGATTTCCCACTCCCCATTATTTGTTCCCCCCTCACACTAAGGGGCCAAGTATTGCACTTGCCTTAGTGATAAGATGAATGACATGTTAAGCAAGGTGATGGATGCATAGCATGGGTGGCTTAACATGTCACCACCTATTATCACCCATCCATATAATTTTATTATCTTTACATCTATATGATACAATAGCTTGAAATAAATATTATTAAGAAGGTCATTGTATTTAATGAACCATGGAGAAAAATGATTATAATGTTCAAAATATATTTTTGTGTACTAATTTAGTAAATCCATTCTTACAAATGTGCATGCATGATTTAACTATGGATCTTATATCAATTTGGAATGAGATTTAGAGAACAAATACTTTTTCTCTTTGATTCTAGTTTGTAAAACCAAATAATATGTATTTTTATAATAATAATTTGTACTTACGTGTTATCTTTATGAAGGTTTTATAGAGGAATTCAATACACACATATTTTTATTATTATTTATTATTAAATTTTGGGTTGCTATTATTATGTTTCTTTATTAAGGAATTTCAATTTAGGATAAGAGGAGGGAATTACAGTTTAAATATGTTTGAATGTCATATTAGAGGGGGGACTCCTAGTAGTGAATTATTAATTATGAATTTTAAACTAGCTCCTAGATAGTGTACCATGCGAAAGTTAAAGCGATGACATCATTGATGAGAGATGTGAGGCCAAATTCATGTCCATGACCATAACGAGAACTATTTAACATGTAAAATACCATTGGCTGAGTATCACACAAGAAAAGTAATCTAAGAACACAACATGTGTAGGTCTCATTATGGGTTTGAAAGTAGTCGTATAATTTCAAACAAAATTATATTAGGTTGTGAGTAAGGGAATGATACTAATATAACATTATTTTGTAGTTGATAATCTAACTTCATGAATATAATGCTCAAAGATAGGATTATAATTAAAATAATGTAAATCATAAGGTCTAAACTAACACAATTTGTAGTATTTAAGGGTTTGGCATGAATCATTTAACAAATATAGTCACCTAATATTGAACTTTGTTGTTATGTAAAATTATGTGCAACATATAACTTAGAGGTCATACTCCACTTAGTAAGTGGGTGGTTAGGATACAACCTAGTTTCAAATTAAATCATAGGCATGCATATGAATTTGGATGAATGATAAAGGACACTATGTGAGTGAATGAGAAGGCATGGATAGAATCATGTAAAGTAGTAATATCAACATTGCAAAGGGTGAATAATGCATCATCACTGCAAGAGAGGAAATGGCAACTTGCAAGGTAGCGAGATGTAGGCTTCATGTGGAGGTCAATAGATTTCAAATTTTCCATAGTGTTTGTTACGATATTCCGACACATAGGAAATAGTTAAGTTCAACTTGGTCTAGTATAGAGTTAGGTATAAAGTTAGGTAAAGTGTGTTTCTTTACCGTTGTACATTTTGTAACTTACAATCCGACGGTCACGATATGTAGTGATCCGACGGTTCATTCTCTCCTCGGTATTACCGACACTTGATCCGTGGCTTGACACCCGATTGGTCCCTGAATTCTATTTAAAGCACATGGAGGGTCATTTGTAGGTTCACCGTGCATGAGAGAAGCTTATGTAAATTTTCATTCTTTTATTAATAAATTGCCTGTAGTAGCCACGTTGGCGCAGGCCGTGGACTGTTTCCCTCTCTGAGGGTTTTAACCACGTCAAAATACTGGTGTATTGATCTGTGATCTGTTTGTGAGCGGTGTCCTTTTGGTGTTCTGTCTGAGGAACTTACCCTGTAAAATTCCTACATGGTATCAGAGCTATTTGAGGGCCGCGTCCGTTAGTGATCCAAATCTGAAGCCGGTAGAACTGCATGCGGCTGTCGTTTCCTAGATCTACTGTTTCTGACTGCTTTCGGGCCGAGAGGACTGCTCTGTTGTGTTCGGAGCATCTGTTCCAGTGAGGAACCCCTTTCGTTTCACGCGAAAAGGTTTCCGGTAGCCCTATCTGCGTCATTTTTAAGATCTGGAGGTATACAGTCTTTATTTGCAGTTTACTGTTATTTTCTCTCTGCTTATTTCGGTTTCGGTTTATTTAGTTTTTTTTTAACCGGATCTATACCTTTCATTTCTGCGTATGCTCTTTGCCCTGCGACTCTGTGCGATCTGGGCAAATCAGAAACAGAAAGGAAGGATTTTTTTTCTCATGCGTATGCTCTTTTCCCTGCACCTTAGTGTGATCTCGGAAAATCAGAAACATTGAGAAAAATATTTAGTTTTTTTCGGCTAAAGCTAATTTTTTTTAAAAATATTTAGTTTTTTGGGTAAAGCTAACTTCGAGCCGTAAGGTTCGTTTTTTCTTTGCATGTCCGTGTTGGGTTTTGTTTTTTCTGTTTTGTAGGAAAAAAGAGGTTTCTCAAGGCAAGCACGCAAACCAAAGGCCCCCTCCCCCCTCTCTCTCTCTCTCTCTCTCTCAAATTTTTTGTATAGATCAATTGGTTCAAAGTTATTTTAAGATAGTAGAGGTCTTGGGTTCAAATCTCCATTTTGTGGGGGCGTTTTTTTTCATTCCCGCACATTCGCGCACTTTGCCGGCAACTTCAACAATTTTTTTTCAAAAAGCCATAACTTCTTCATCCGGAAGCCTTTTTCAGAGCCGTTTTTTTTAAAACAGCCTAATTTTTCGAGATCTATCCATTGGAACACTTACTTTCAGCATCTTCAGCTTCAGTTTTTTTAAAAATGGAAAGTCCATGCCAAGTCATTCTTGACAGCACTAACTACTTCCAATGGGCATCCTACATGGAAGATTTACTTAGAAGTAAAGGTCTCTACAGAATAGCCACGACCCAAGAGAAGAAACCAAAAGATGAAGACAAGGTTGCAAAATGGGAAAATAGACAAGATCAAGCACGTGGTTTGATAGGGATGTCTATTTCTCCTGATCTTAGATTCCATATTGAAGAACTTGATACTTCTCATGAAGCATTGGAACAAATCACTAAGTTTTTGGGATTAAAAATGAAATTAGAGCCCATCAACTTGAAAATGAGTTGCTTACATTGGATCCTAATAATTTTTCTTGCATTGAAGATTTCTTGTCCAAATTCAAGACCCTTAGATATCTCTTGGAAGGTGTTAAGGTTAAGAAAGAAGATAGTAACTTTATTTATTCCATCCTTACTAAGTTGGGACCAGCCTACTCTGTATTTGTTTCCACCTTCCATTCTACAAGGGAAGCTTTCATTTGTCAAGGAAAAGACTACAAGGCCCCTTCCTTTGACTCTTTTTGTGACTCTTTAATAAGAGAACAAGAAAAACTCTTACACCTTGGTCTTCTTAATCTTGGAAACTCTTCCAAGAAATTGTTAGCCGCCCAGCAGCAACCAAATTTAAAGAATCCTAAGAAGTCATATCCTAAAAAGAATGGTCCTAAACCAAACAAGGGTCCTAAGCAAACTCAGTCTCAAAAAGAAAGATCATTTCAGCAAAATGATAAGACCAATAAAAACAAATGGAAGAAGACTGATAGACATTGTATCTTTTGTAATCGAGATGGCCACTTAGAATCTAAATGCTTTAAGAAGATGGAAGCCTTGGAAGCCGCAATGAAGAAACATAACATCCATGTGGAGCATTCTTCTACTTCTACTTCAACTTCATCTTCAGGAATGGCACTTTCTGCATGTCGTTGTCAATCATCTCAGTCTGGTTATGCATTAAATGTATCTTCTTTTTCTCATTCTCATGAGTGGCTCATTGATTCTGGAGCCTCTTATCACATGGCCAAAAACAAAGCCATGTTTTCTTCTTTAATGATTGTAACACCAAAAATATATATGTTGGTGATGATAGATCTCTTAATGTTGTAGGGACTGGAACTGTTCATCTAGACAATGGTCAGTTTAATGATGTATTATGTGTTCCAACCTTATCCAGCAACCTTCTATCTGTATATCAGATAACTCATTCAGGTGAAGGTAAAATTGTTGAATTTTCACCTCATGATGTTGTAATCAAGGATCTAAGAGATCCTAAACAGATTCTAGCTACTGGTATTGCTGATGATTCCACAAGGTTGTATAAGTTTCACAACTTTGGGTCATAAAATCTTCCCTCAGTATTTGTTGCTCATAATGATGAAGTGAGCAAACTTTGGCATGAGCGATTTGGTCACTTAAACTATCGCTCCCTTCAGCATCTATGTAAAGAAAATATGGTGACAGGTCTTCCTATGGTATCTTGCAGAGATGGTGTTTGTTCCGGATGTGTACTTGGAAAACATCATTGGGACAATTTTGAAAAACGTGCCTCTTGGCACGCCTCACCCCTTTACAGCTTGTGCACAGTGATTCATGTGGTCCTCTTCCTGTTGCTTCATTCTCTGGCTGCAAGTATTTCTTAACTTTCATTGATGATTTCTCCATACGCACTTGGGTATACTTCTTAAAACTCAAGAGTGAAGTATTTAAAAAATTCTTGGCCTTTAAGGCCTTTGTTGAAAAACAATTTGGACATCAAATTCTTAAGCTAATATCTGATAATGGCGGAGAATATGTTAAAAACGACTTCATCAACTTTTGCACTGAGAATGGAATTCAAATGCAA